>JAVJIF010032289.1:0-43532 GCA_038442645.1 Agave tequilana
TCCATTCTTCAACATAAGAATGATTGGTGAAGAATGATTCATGAGGCTAACTGGGATTTTTACGACATTCTTGATGTTTGTGTGATTGATCATCTCAATTTCTAGTTCTATTAGTTGAGATGTCTGCTGATCTGGTAAATGTGAATTTCATTCTAAACATGGCTATTTGAACAGATTTTAGGTTCAAATTTCTACATCTAATAATTGAGATGTCTGCTGATTTGGCCAATGTGAATATCATTCTATACATGGCTATTTGTATAGATTTTAGGTTCAAATTTCCAATCATGTGTAGCTTAGCTTCTGTAAATCAAAGTAGGAACCAAGTTTCACATTGGGAAAATTGCTAAAGCCGGTTGTTAAGAGAGCTAACACCATGTTCTAGATCAACTACTAGAATTTGGTAGGTTAAGGTCACTACATGAGTGAAATTTTTTCACAAATGAGAAACATAATTTTGAAGTAATATATGATTCATTTTCTGGCATATGCAGAGTGTATGTAGAGGATATGATGATGATGATGATAGGACAAAGTTTCACTCTGTCTCAAACAAATTTGTTTGCTGGTGATCTTGATGACTTGTTTATGTTCTTGTACATATGCTGGTTTTCTATATGAAGTAGGGGACAGTTCAGATGAGACTATATGCTCCTTCACACTGTTGCGACATTTGTTTTACCCTTTTTTTTTGACTTTAGACCCCAGAAATTCATACTCAGTTATGTTGATTAGTTTCCAATGCCGCGACTTTTAGGAAACTTATGCATGATCTAATGCTTGAGAACTTTTCCTGCTTATCGTCTCATCTATGATATTATGATTGCCACCCTCAAGAACTGGTAGCTGATTGTGCCTTAAAAATACAATTTATAGTCTTTCCATCTTCTAAGCTTCTGATACTCAGGGCCTGTTTGTTTTCTAGAAGAGAGAGGAAGAGCGAAGGGGGGGGGGGGGGGGTGGTTGAAGAGGGGAAGAAGAAAAAAAATTAAAAAAAAATATTTTGTGCCTAGATTTTGTGCCTCTTTTCACTAGATTTTTCAGCTGAAGAGGTGAGGGAAAGAGAGAGGGCTCTCTTCGCCACCTCAGCTGCTGAGGTGGTAGAGCTCTCGAGAGCTCTCTTCCTCCCAAATGCTGCAAAACAAACATGCCTAAGTGGTATATTGGATCTTTGGAGTGGTAGAAAGAAGCAAATTGGAAGAGTGGTTTAGGATTTTCATATTGTATGCTATTTGATAAACAACTATAATACTGGGGCAGGTTCAAACTCAAAGTGGTGGCATGTAACCTTGTGTCTTTATTCTTGTATTTTGGAAGGTTGTTACTATGAAAAACGCCACTAGCAGTCAGAAGTTTGCAGCAAATGCTCATCAACAGCTCAAAGTATGTGAAAGAATTGTGTTGTTCCCACGACGTCTTGCGAGTGTATTATAAGTAGAGTTTCACTCAAAAGGTCTAGATACAAATGTAAATTTGATACAAATATTCAATACGTTGTACCAAACTAAGCCAAAGTTAATTAGCTATATAATTAGAGAAAGGAAGATTTCGAGAATTGAAGATTAGAGAAAGAGTTTCATGTCTCGAACATGGCATTCGTGCTTAAGGCCATGCTCGTTTTTTATAAAGGTTAGGGCTTGGTTGGTTCACTTGAGAGAACAGGGGAAGATTAGTGGGGGCCACATTTCCATATTCTCTATTCAAGTTGCATTGTAGGTGGTGGGCCCATCAAAAAACTTTCCTAATAGCACTATCACCTCAGAAAAGTAAAACATCTCAATTTTGAGCGTTTAGTTTTGGAAAGAGTCTGCCCCGTCAGATCTCCTCCAATTCCAGTGGCTCTTTCCTTTTTTTTTTTTTTCAGTGTCCCAAGAAGGCCTTAAAGAGAAAAAGCTTTGGAAAGAGTGACGGGAAAGAGAACGGTTCAGATTTGCCAAATCTAGGAATCTAATTGATTTCAGATTTTATTAGATTGGTTAAGATTTAGAATTTAATTGAGTTTATTTAGATAGATTTGATTGAAATTTGATGTTATCAATAATTACACGTATAGTACACATATTATAGGTCAGATTTGGGTTCCATGTCTCTTCTCTTATTCTTATACTTTCCCTTTCTCACTCTTTCCCTCACACGTACTCTCGACCTCTCTTTCCTCTCTCTTACTCTCGACCTCTCCGCGCTCTCTCTGCCCTAACCCTGACCCCCACCACCGCCAGTAAGATCCCTCTCTCCCTCAGTCCCCTCTCTCTCCTCTCTTTCTCTCCCACTCTCCTCTCTCTCCTCTCCCCCCAATCCGCTCGCCCCTGATCCCCTCTGTCTCTCTACCACTCTCTCTCTCTCTCTCTCTCTCTCTCTCTCTCTCTCCCCCCCCTTACTCCTCTTCCTCCAATCTGTTCAGCCCCCCTGTCTCGCTACCACACCCTCTCTCTCATCTCTGTCAGATCATCTCTCTCTCAATCTTCTCTCTTCCCTCTCTAAAATTTCTCTTAAATTGAGTGAAAACTTGTTTAGTGAAATTGAGGGTATATTTTTATTTTGTGAAATTTAGGGAATATTAAAAAATAATTGCAATTCTATTTATGTAGATTTAGACGGAAGGAAAGATCATTTGTGTCTCTTCTGCGAGGGCGTCTCTTCTGCGGTGACAAAGTTTATTTTGAAGTAAGTGACATTATCAGTCTCAGATTATTTTTCGTACATTTAGTACTATTATTTTTGGTTAAATTATTATAGTAACTAGAGCAATTTGATAATTTTTTGTTTCATCCATTAAATTAGGTACAATGTCCAATGGCAATGTCCCTCTTTTTTGTTGGTTTAATGATACATTAATAATAGATAAGGATAATAACCTAACATATATTAATGGAATAGTAAAACCCGTAGTTGTCAAAAATTCAATCAGAAGGCGTGAATTGGTGGAGAAAGTCTATCAAATCACCAAAATTAATCCAAATGAGCATCAGATTCATTTGAAATGCAAGTGGCCAGTACTGTAGGTTGTCTAAAAAACTAAGCCTCAGACGCAAGCCTCATACCAAACGTGAGGGTCGCGTTTCAACCCAAACACCGGACCTCGCGTCCTTTGTCAAATGTGAAGGTCGCGTTCCAACTTCAGGCGTGGACCTCAACTCAGACGCGGACCTCAGGCGCGGACCTCAACTCAGACGCGGACCTCAGCCTGTCCAGTGTCCAACTACAAACGTGGACCTCGCATCCAACTGCAAACGCGGATCGTGTTCCAATCTCAAACGCGAACTTCATCAACAACACGACGCGAGGATCGCGTTCTGTGCCAAACGTGATAGTCGTGTTGCTCTTCAATACGCGGACCTCAGGGTCGCGTTTCAATATCAAAACGCAAGCTTGCGTAGCTTCACTTTTCAACTTCAATGCAAGCCTGTGAGCTTCGCCTTCTAACACAGACATCGAGTCTGTGAGCTCCGCGTCTCAACATCAGAGCGAGGTTCGCGGCCTAGCGCGGACCCGTGTTTTTGATGTAACTGACAGTCAAAAACTTGGTCAGTTATACCCCATTTTCTCTCACATAATGAGGAATAACGTCCCATTATGGAGATATTTAAGGGGTTGATTACACTCTTCCCATTATGGAGAGATTTAAGGGGTTGGTTACACCTCAGAATTATCTATAAATAGCTATGAATAGCTAGGGAAAAAGAAGGAGTTCGGGAGGAGGAACCCAAGAAGCCACAGGTCAGAGGAGGAGAACCCCAAAAAGGCACACTTGATGCTTAATACTTGAAACTGGATAACTACAAAAGATTGAAACTTGAGGACAAGACTGCTGAAAGAGAATACTCTTTATAAACTTTCTGAGTTCAAGTTCTATACTCTCTTTGAGATTTTAGCTACTGGTTAAGGTTTTATACTTTACCAGTGTGCTTCCAACAAGAGCAAGAAGATCCGAAGATCAAGCTTCCGGTTCAGCTCGTCAACAGAAAACAAGAATTACTCTTCACCGCTACACGAAGAATCTAGCATTAAACAAAGGGAAGATCCAACCATTCTTCCCACTTTTGTAATCAAATTATTGATCCATTGTTATTTTTTTTACAATCAAATAAAACTTTTATATGCTTTTAATTTTTCTGAGAAATAAAAGATTGAGACTCCGCTGGAAATTTACAGGAAAATTGGTGTTCCCTATGAGTACTATTTGATTAGAGGTGTGATGTTAACTTGATCATGCATAGTACTTTTTGTTTAGAGTAGTATATGATGTACTTCCAGGGGGGCTTTATTCTATGACAATGACAAACACAAATAGTCTTTAACATTATACCCACGGAATGGTTTAGACTGTTCAGAGTAACCGTTGAACGTGACAGTCATAAAAGTCGGATCACCTCGTTACCCAGTAGATTTAATGTTGCATGCTCTTGTAGTCTTTCTGGCTTACTCTTGCAACTATGTCTTCTGCTCGTTCACCTTGTAAGACTAGTTGCTTTCAGGTGTGATTTTGAGCTACTCTTATTTGAGTAGGAGTGTAGTTTAAAAGTTGTGGCGACAAGTCTCTACTAATGTAGACTGTGTCATGTCACTTGAACATAGGAGCGCCATACTCTAAAATCTCTCCACAAACGCTTTGATTGACTCTCCTTTCTTTTGCTTTGTAGCAAGAAGAGTTGGCATGGATACTTCGGTGTCATCTTCGAAGTATCGCGCCAGGAAGAGTTTCTCGAGGTCGACCCATTTCTCGATAGAGCCAACAAGAAGTTTCATGAATCATTCAAAGGCAACCCCCTTGAGGGTGTCGATGCATAAACGAGCCATGATGGCATCATTTGATACTACATTTCCTGTTTGGGATTTGAAGTAGTATACATATTGTTTCGGCGAATCTTTGCCGTCAAAGGTGTGCAGAGCGTCAAAAAAGAGCTTCTTCATTCAACGGATCGCATTACGGTCCATTGACGTCGAGCCGACCGAACATTGCTAACATTATGATGCATGATATCAATATCAAAGAAAAAACAAAGTTAGAAACTTTGGTTCTAGCTTTGTCACTCTTCTCAAGATCAGGTTAATACTACATCTCTGATCGAAGCTTCATCCTGATCAATCAGATGGATTAGGGTTTGAGATCTAAGATGTTTGGAGGAGCACCAAAAAAGCGCTTCTTCATTCAATGGATCACATCACGGTCGATTGATGTCAAACCGACCGAACATTGGAGACATTATGATGCATGATGTAAACATCGAAAAAAAGACAAAGGCAAATATCAAGTTTTTAGCCTCGTCACTCTTCTTTAGTATATAGACATGTACCCATCTTCAACTTAGAAGAATATGTCATATTTTGAAGTCGAGCATGCCTAAGCTACAGTTTTAGGCACTCTTCTTTCTGATTATTCCTCTTGATTCAAAAGGATACCTTATCTAGCCTAACTTTTTCATATGTAATGGTGGCATGCCTCCCTTCTCCTGCTCGATTGATTGAAGCTCGACCCAACGACAAGGCATCTGAATACTCAGATGGTGGACTTGAATGAGTTTATCTGATGGCTCATTAAGCCAAGCTCATCGAAGAAAGTTCATAACACATCTTTGCAGAATCTTTCCTTTGTATCCACATTCATATCAAGACGTGGCGATCGATCACACGGTGGATCGAATTAGTTTATTTGATGACTTATCACGCCAAACTCATTGAAGAAGGTTCGTGATGCATCTTTACAGAACCTTTTCATTGTATCCACATTCATATCAAGACGTGGCGATCGATCAACTCTCACGGTGGATCGAATGAGTTTATTTGATGGCTTATCAAGCTAATTCATCGAAAAAGATTCGTGATGCATCTTTGTAGAGCCATTCCATTATATCCACATTCATATCAAGATGTGGTGATCGATCGACTCTCATAGAGGATCAAATTTCATCCCATTTTCACCTATATATTTTTATCCAAATTTTCTTAGCATGCCACCTAGCTTATTCAACTCCCCATATCACTCCATGCTTCACCACCACACCTTCATTAAGCCACCTCATGCTTCTACTAATTTGAATTTATAAATAATATATACATGTATTAATACATGTACACCAAGGCATGTATACATATATATACCTACATATTCATATCCATACCATATATGTATATGGAACAATTAATTTCTCAATTTCTCTTCAAATGTTCATCCGTACTTATAAATAAATTATATTACATGGATTAAACTTTCAAATTATCATAAAACTTTTCGGAAATTAGAATTTAGAGTGTAAATCCGTAATTTAAATAATTCCGTCGTTACAGCCTCCACATCAAAGAAGCCTTTCAAGAAGAGAGCGATGAATGCTACATGGGATGACTCGGAGAGTGAATCCAAAGAAGAAGTTGATAGCGCCAACATATGCTTTATAAAACAAGGTGACAACTCGTTGAAGGTACAATGTGAATCTTTTTTAGATGATACTGAAATTACATTTGAAGAAATGGCTATGATTTTTCAAGAAGTACTGAAAAAGTACGAGTCACTTAGAATTAAACATCTAAAACTAAAAAGGGGAAATAGTATTTTATCATCTAAACTAGAGATTGTTTTAAGAGAATATATATATATATATATATATATATATATATATATATATATATATATATATATATATATACCTCTCACAATAAAATTAAAAAGGAATTTGATCCACATATGAACCCGTGTCACACAAAGAACACTAAGATTTCTATTGAGAATAAAGAAATAAATAAAATAAAAAGAAGATAAATGATTTAAGCTCAAATTTGAGCAAGTGTGCTTTTGACAAAAATGAATTAGAATCTATATTTCAAAAGAAACAAACTTCAAAGAATATCATACATGCTACACGATATAACATCATGCACACATGTATACTAAAGTGTATAAAGGTACACATTGAGGCCGAAAAGGTTATTTAACAAAGTTTTTTTTTTATGATAAATTAATGCTATTAATAAATATGTTTGGGCTCATAAGACTAATCCTATATGACCCAAAAAAGTTTGAGTGCCAAAAGTTATATCTAAATTTATTGATGCAAATACTATCAAAACCACGCGACGTAGGGAGTGTTGGTATCTTGATAACGGTTGCTCGAGGCACATGACATGGGGCGTCAACAATTTTGCATTCCTATTAAGAATATTTGAAGGTGGCTCCGTCACATTTGGAGATGACTTAAAAGGAAGAATCATCTGTTTGATAATGTTAAAATTGGTACATCCCATGCAATAGAAAATGTAATTTTAGTTGATAGTCTCAAATAAAATTTGTTAAACATTAGTCAACTTTTCTACGAAGGCTTAAGATTTATATTTGATTCCACTCGTTGCAATACAATTGACAATAAGGATGCATGTTTATTAACTTGATATGTGGAGAATAATATTTATATAATTTATGTGCTTTATCTAGATAGTAATATAACATGTTTAACTGTCATAAATGAATAAAGCTGATTATGCTATTGAAGATTAGGTCATATCTCTTTTGACCATCTCTCCTAGTCCTTTATCGTGTCTAAACACGTAGATAAGAGTTTTTCTGAGTTGAAGTTTGAAAATGATCGTGTTTGTGATGCTTGCCAATTTGAAAAAGCAAACAAAATCTCTTTCAAATCATTTAAGTTTATCATATCTACTCGCCCTTTGGAATTGATACAGATGGACCTATTTGGTCCTACTAAAACCAAGAGTTTAGGAGGAACTCGTTATGTGTATGTGCTTGTCGATGACTTTTCAAGATACACTGAGTTTTCTTTCTAGAATATTAAAATGAGGCTTTTTCATATTTCAACATATTCTGTAAAAAAGTTGAAAAGAAAAAAATTTATCCGTTATTCGTGTTCGTGACAATAGAAGTGGTGAATTTGTAAACCATTCTTTCATTACAATTATGAAAAACGTGGAATTAAATATGAGTTCTCTTATCCTGGAACTCTACAATAAAATGGTGTTATTGAAAGAAAAAAAAGAATATTATAAGAAATATGTTGATATTATCCGTGATATGTTGATATTATTTTATTAAAATTTATGATATAGATTGATGGATTGCTGCATGGGGCAGATGGTGGATGAGACTTTGATGGAGGAGACTTGAAGGGTCTCTATACTCCGTAAGGTATCCACCTTCATCAAGGAGTTGGTTGGAGGCCTGATTTGCATGCACATCTGGTGCGTCAAGCCAGCCAATTGTTATTACCCGATGTGAGCAACCATCTACCATATACGGAGTTCAAGTCGGTACATGACGAGCTAGGACCTTCTAATCTCATTGAAAGACGACACACACGACGTCAAGATGACGAGGACCTTGAATATGACGAACCTAGACCTCTCAACCACCATGATGGCGTCAAGGAGCTGCGGAGAAGGCCAGATCATTCCAACAACACACGCAACCAGAGTCCCGAGCAGCCCTCATGGGCGAGGATGAGGGCGTGGTAGATTTTCACATGCATTGACTTGTTTGTATTGAGATTTTATTTGGCTTGTATTATTGATACATGACTTGTGACAATTGAGTTGTGATATTTGATGTATGCTAAAACAATATTTTGATATAAATTGTGATATTTGAGTTGAGATTTGTGATTTGAGTTAATATTTGTGATTTAGATATGAGTTTTGATATGAGTTTGATAATTTATGATTTTGATATGAATTATGATACTTGAGATTTGTGATATGAATATGATGAGTTGAAAATAATTTATTAAATAGGGACATGAATGATATGGGGAATTTTTTTTGCCAAGTGTTCTTTGTCCAGGGTTGGCAATCCGTAGAAAAAATTTTATTTTTTTCAGCTTTTTCTTTGTCCGGAGTTGGCAAACCCGAACAAAGAGAAAGCTTAAACAAAACTTTAACTTTTTGCCATTGTCTGGGGTTGGCAAACCCGGACAAAAAAAAATTTGAGAAAAAAATTCAAGCGTGTTGCCTGGACAAAGAACATGGGGTATAATTTTCTTCTGGGGTGCCAACCCTAGACGAAGAAAAACTGACCTTTGCTAGGAAACACCCCTCCGTCGACGTGCTTTATCTGAAGTCGATTTTTAGAAATATTTTTGAAAGCAGTTAATTCTTCAAAATATTTTTAAAATTGCATTACTTTGAAATATGACGCTTAAAAGTTGGATATCATTAGGCGTTACATACAAATAAACTCTTCTATTAGTTATCACACCCTGTCTTATCTGTTTTTTTGTCTAACGTTGCTTCTGCACATAGAGAACCAGAAGTTCCCCCCTTTTCAAACCCAAACCGAAACCCTAACCCCAATCATATCCGAATCGGTTTTCCCATTCATCAATCTCCTCCAAAATCCCTCAAATTACCATCGAATTTGCTCTTTACCCTCCATAATTCACCCCATCAAGCTCAAGTTTTCTATGAGAATCGAATTCGATCGGTGCCGTCAATGCCAATGATCCCCGAAATCGTCGTTCCCGAAAAGGACCTCTCGATCTCTTCTCCTACAATCTCTCGATCCGTCACCGAGACAGTGAATGGGTCTCACAAGTTCGTGATCCAGGGCTACTCGCTGGCGAAAGGCATGGGAATCGGCAAGCACATCGCCAGCGACACCTTCACCGTCGGCGGATTCCAGTGGGCCATCTATTTCTACCCTGATGGAAAGAATCCCGAGGACAATTCGGCCTATGTTTCGGTCTTTATCGCGTTGGCGAGCGAGGGAACAGATGTTAGGGCATTGTTTGAGCTGACGCTCGTTGATCAGAGCGGGAAGGGGAAGCATAAGGTTCATAGCCATTTCGATCGCTCGCTGGAGAGCGGGCCTTATACGCTCAAGTATCGGGGAAGCATGTGGTAAGATTTTCCTATTCCTTTTCCTTTTCCTCATTTGGGTTTTGGTGGATTGCTGCGGGATTTGTGTTTCGGTGAACAAGTTTGTGTTTTTATGGTTTTGGTTGGTAGCTTGTTGCTGATTATGTATTTCAATTCAGCTCAAGTAATAAATGGAACAAAGAAGTACATAAATAGTTCTAGAAATTCACGAATCATTTTCAGATTTTTCATACTTGATTGGGTTTTCGGTTGATTTGTCTGCTTCTGTGAAGCAGTTTCCCTTTTTGATAACTTGATTGGTAGTTTATTGTTGAATGTATGATTCAATTTAATCTGAATAACATGCGGGGCAAAGAGTTATATACACGGTCATAGAATACTAATTCACACTTCATTGGCAAAGTGATGAACATAAAGGGAAAAAAGTAATGTCTCAAGGATAAGGTCCAATTTGGATTTATGCCATTAACTCCAAAATTGTGGTTGCTGCTGTTTGAATAAGAAAATTGGCATTAAAATCAGTGTTTTAAATTTCAGATATCAACGATATATCGATCGGCAAAATTATCTACCGGATAACGGTTAATATATCACGATATGGTACTAAATATCGGAGGTCATATCGAACGTCATACCGGATGACAAATATACATGTGATTGCCTACATAAATCATATGAAACCACTTAAAGCAAGTTCAGGGTCATAGACTCATAGTGGATACTTACCTTTTGTAGAATCTCCTCAAATGCATTAAGAGATAAATCAACCTAATGCTCAACCTTCAAAACACAAAAATAAAATTAGTAGCCAATACATATAAGAACATCATTAAAAGAGATAAGTTATTATCCAAACATCATATAAAAACATCATTGAACTATCACAATGAACATAGAATAAAATAAAATAATTTCTCAAGTAAAAAAAAAAAAGTAATTATCCAAATAAGTAACTAAGAGTTTGAGTAAGCAAGCATACCAAAGTTTAAAAGTTACAAATATTGAACATTTGTCTTTCAAGAAAAAATATAATACTAAAGCAAATGCAACATTGTTATACTTCTATTCCGATTCGGACACATCGGTATAATCCAAAGAAATTGTTGGTTCCTCATCATTCGATGATGAATATGATGTCCGATTCAATTCTTCTTCCTCTTCTATTGTCGGCCTCTTCTTGGAAGATGAAGATGCCTTCCCTTTAGAAATTTTAACGCTCTTGGAGATATTCACTCTCACTTATTCTCTTCAAATTAGCTCCCATAGTAATCGCAATTTGCCTAAAAGTTAATTGCTCTCCCGGGAAAACTTCTCATCACTAGCCTTGCCATTCCCTTTGACGGGTACTAACCATTTGGTAATCTTTTCCTTCTCATTGTAGGCGACCAATGGATCTAAATTTGGGATAGAAATTTTGTTCTTGAGCCTAGCATTAAACTTAACATAGACTAAGTCATGTAGCTTCTTAGGACTTAGTCTATTCCTCTTTTTCATATCAACCTGCATAAGAGATGAACTCATAAAGAAATAAGAATGCAATTTAAAAAACAAATTTGTCATGTAATTGTACTACCATCTCAAATGTGCTCCAATTTCTTTCACAACCAGAAAAGCTAGTTGTCAAGCTCAAGATCCTCATTGCCATAATTCTTAATTCGAGGGCATCGGTCACATAGAATGACCATCATTGAGCTAACATAAAATAATTAGAAATAGTTAGTTGGTTACTAACTTTAATTTTTTTAATATATTCTTAAAATGAAAATTTTATCGGGATTAATAATTTTTTTGCTCCTTGCAACACAAACTTCTTACCAAATGTTCCTTGCTTCAACTGATATATGGACAATTGTTGTCCAATCTTCTCAATAATCTCATAATCATCTGGATAAAATCTATGCATGACTTCAACGAAGCTACTCATAAAGCTGCCATCCTTTTTAATCTTCTCCTTTTCATAAAAGAAGTATGGATTCAACAAGTATATATTCAAGATGGAAAGAGGGAGACACAGAGAGAGACAGAGACAGAAAGAGAGGGAGAGATAGAGACAGAGAAGAGAGATGGAAACAGAAATATATATAGAGATAGAGAGATGGAGAGAGGTCCAGAGAGATGCGTTAGGGAAATAGATGGTGTCGTCAAGTGCGTCGTCGAGAGAGAGAAGATAGATGGTGTCGTCGAGTGCGTCGTCGAGAGAGAAAAGAGATGGCATTGGGGGGAGAGAAATGAGCACAGTGTTCTAAATGGTGGCCATAGCGGCTACATCGGCCGAAAAAATTTATCGGGGATGGAGATATATCAGGGATATATCGGGGATATTTTCAAAAATCGGACGTCAAAATCGTACTGTAAATATACATATCTTTTTGTCTTAAATCACATCTCAATAAGATAATACATGCATAAATTATATAAAGCTACATAAAACATCATACTTATATGTTTAAGATATACTTAACTCGATAGCTTACATAAGCCTATGGATCCATAATCACTATCCAAGTGTATAATCTTCACAAATGCCACATTGTCACATCGCTTTAATTACCCAAATGCCTAGCCTAGAAATTGGGTGTAAAATGCTATATCGGGTCCAAAATCGCCGAAATTGCGGCCGATATATCGGGTCCATGCCTATTTATCGGCGATTTTGGGTGAAAACGCTATATTGGTTTGGATGTGCCAAATCATTGCAGTTAGGTGCCGTAAACGCAATATCGGCGCAATATCGGGGTTATATCGGGGATATTTAGAACACTGAATGAGCGATTCGGGGGAGAGGGAGAGAGAACCGGTGTCGAGGGCGATCACAATCAGAGAGGTGGATTTCGTTGCTGCCCTAACTTAAGAAAGAGGTTGGATTAATTTTTCTTCTTTTCTTCTGTTTTCTTTTCTTTTTTTCTTTTTATGTAACACAAGAAGGTCGGGTTGATCTGCTTCATTAGCGAGTTGTAACCCGCTTTTTTTAAGTTTGGTTTAATATAATGAAGTGAGTCGAGTTTTCTCACCTTCTTAGCCAATTTAGTGGGTTGTGACCCGACCCGATTTGCAAAACGATAAGCCAATTTAACGGGTAATATTTTCATCTCAGATATCGGCCGATATATTGGCCACGTGGCGATATATCGGTCCATATCGGTCCAAAATGATATCTGATAAAATTTTGCCACTTGTTGTATCATTTTGGATAAAATATCGGTATCTCAGCCGATATACCGGTATCTCTGCCGATATTTAAACACTTTAAAATTTAGAGAAGTAATAGTTTTCAGCTGATGCTCACTGACTTGGAGAAAACATATTATGGAATACTAGGAAGTAATATGGCGGATGCTGAGGGAAAATTGTAGATAGTGGACATGTTGAACTGTTTTAGTTACTTAGAAAACATGATACAATTGAGGTACAGTTGTATTATTTGTTGTAAGAAAAGTAATAACAATGAAGGCAGGATTTTCATAGTCTGTGTAGTATTTGCAATTTTGCAGAGTATACAAAGCTAAAGTACCAAATAATAGATGTGAAAGAAACTTGTGTGGACTCGATGCTGTCTGTTAGCTTTCATTATGAAAATAAAAATGGAGTTGCCAGTTAGATCTACAACATCATACTCTCCAAGACAAATATGCCCATATTAGAACTGATAAAGCTGTCTCCAGAGCGGCATTGGACAATATTTCCAAGTCTTCATTGAAAGTTGTCGGTACCTTAGTATCCCTGAATGTAAAAGGAGAATCTCCCCTATATAGCTTTTTTTCTTGTCGAGAATCTCATAGCCTCATTATTTTACAATGCTGAGAAAAAAATCATAAAGTTTCTGTTTTTGTGAACAAAAACCCTGGAAATTTCTTATGGAACAATAGATAAGTAAAAGCAGTAACAAATATGTTCTATTACCCCTAAACTTCTTGTTTATTCTTTTAGTCCTATAAAGCTTCCAAGATGCTAGCCTGGCTTTGAGCTGCAATTCCCTTGCTTTTGCCTCTCCGGAGGTAAAAAAGCCTTATATTTCTTTGTTACCCTTTGCGGCTTGAAATTTTCCTTTCTGCTCAATTTTCTGTGTAGCCAGGCCTTTTGAAGGAAAATTGGCCAGAAAACTATCGAACTCAGTTTAAAGCTGTGGTCCCTGGCCCACTAAGTTCATGTTCAAAATGAACTTTTCATTAATTAAGAGACCCTTGCCCTCTTTCAAACTGAGATAAAAAGCCTTTATTTCTGTTACCTTTATGAAATGAAAAAAAATGTTTCCTGTCCTTCCCAGCACATGGCTTGTTTGTCACCTGTTTTTCAGGTCCATTTTAACACATTAACCTACATTCTAAATGACATGCTGACCACCATTTAGATAACCTCTCGCATATATAATATCTTTGAGTTCTATTTGCGCTGGTTATAAGATATCTTTGTAAATCAAGAGAGAAGAGGAGAATGGGGACCTCCAGAGTTTTGGACATATTGGTGAACCAGAGGTTGTAAGATCTTATAAAGTAAAACTATGTTGGGAATTTGTCCGAGTGAATAGAGATGATGAAGGTAAAAGTTCCCTAGTTGATTTTTTTTCTCTGGCTTATTTTACCAAGTTCTGAATTTGGATAGACCACTTCCCTTGTAGCTGGTCACAAAAGGACCACGGTTGTCTTAAAGTAAGAATCAATACTTTGAGTGTCTGCTGTATTAGGTTGATCAGAGAATTATTGAAGAATTGTAGGCTGGATTCTGGATGTCGGGTCTTTTTGTTTGTTTTCATCTTCGTTTCTTAGTTTTTGCTTCAGCTTTAATTCTCGGATTTTATTTCTGAATTAGTTTGGTCATAATCTGAGGTGTGGGCGTTGTCTAAGGGTGGCAGTCAAAACCCGACCCGTTCTAAATGGGTATGGCCAATACTATTTGGAAATGAACCGACCCGTCAACCTGTTTAATAAATGAGTCAGGTAATGGGTTAACCCATCAACCCATTTATGACCCGTTTCTCTTTAATATGCATATAATATATGTATAGTTATAAATTTATGAACTCTCAATTGTCATTTCTTTATGTGTCCGCTAAAGTTTGAGACTAATATTAGATAATAATAGATGAGTTTATGACTATATTGACATTTGGCAGTGGTTTTATTTGTCCATTTCGAGCATTTGTTTTGATGTCAATGGGCATGTAAGATTGAGCCCAAGATTGGCCCTAAAAAATATGGCTCGAATATTTTTTTTGGGAAGAAAAAGACCTATAACGGGTCGACCCATACTTGACCGGCTAACCCATTGGTCGGGTACGAGTCGATTGCATTTGACCCGTGAATAAACAGGTCCGGTATGGGTTCAGGAGTATACACGTTGACCCAAGTACCAACCTGGCCCATTTGCCACCCCGAGGCTGTCCACATAAATTTTATTATTTTTGCTTATTTCCTCAGATATGGGGACCACCAATGATATAGGATGTTGATGATTAGATTGAATTTTACTTAGATGGCTAGATTAGGGAAAGTCCAAGCTAAGTTTGTCTTATGTTTGACAGAGGCCGAACCTAGTCAATATGAGATGTGATTTTAAGAATGTTGTTGAGGCTTTTCTGTTTCAAACGCACTATACGTTGAGATAAAGTTACCATTATTTGGAGGAAAAAAGGTTTATGCTGCCACATAAATGTATGCGGATGACCTTCACATTGATAATGGTTTCACATTTCAATTATGTAGATGACGCTTAATTGGTTCTATGTGTGTTTTGCGCCTACACATCTGATTAAACAAACAAATTTTCCCTGTTTTTTGTTCTCTATAAACTCGACCCGCTACCTAATTAAATACAATCTTATTAGACCTATTGAACCCATCAAACAATATCCGAAGGGCTTGTTTGGCAAGTGGAGTTAGCTCAAGAATTGGGCTAATTCTAGCCAAGTCACGCCAAACGATCAAATTTTGATAAGAGTTAGCAAGTCATGATGAAAATATATTTAGCCTAAAAGCACCCCCAAAGCCATCTAAAAATCCAAAGAATTCTCCAAACCTCAAGAATTGCTAATTTCACCAAAAGGCTGAAATTAGCCCCTCCCTATCTCAACCCTTAACTCTAAGCTAAATCTAATATTAGCCCCTCCCTATCTCAACCCTTAACTCTAGCTAAATCTAATTCCAACCAAACAACCAAAAGAAGATAATTCATAGCTCCTTCCTATTTCTCTTCTTTCCAAATACTAAATCCTAACTCTTAACTCCACTTGCCGAACACAACCTAAGAGACTAGACCAGACCCCTAAAATAAAATCCCATTATCCTCTCTCTCCTCCCCCCCCACCCCTCTCGTCCAAAGAGGCGATCCTTTTTTCCTTTTCCCTTTCCTACGGCAGTGGTGCAACAAGGTGGCAGGGGCCTTAGCTTTTGCTCTTCACCTTCTTAGTCTCATTTTTTTTGAATTTTGTTGTTTCTCTTTCCTATGGGAGAAGGTTTCTATAGATCTCTCAAGTCTTCAAACTAGTAAGTGGCCATAAAATTACAACTAGTCATTTAACTGACTGTGATACAAGTAAGGAGAAGCAAATAGGTAAGTTCAGGATGATAACTTTTCTTTTTGATCAGAATTTGATGCTGGTTCGCTATTTTATTGTTATATTGAAAATTTAATGTTGTTTTCAAGTTATGGTTAGTTCATTACACAATAGGCTAAATTAGCCATAAACAAAATCTACTAGATTTTTGCATTTTTTTCATAGAAAATTTATCACATTTTCTTTTTCTGGTTTTCATATTTTTTTTGGAACTTCCAACTATAAAAGTATGTATGTATCTACATGAGGGAAAAAAAACAGTCCGAATTTTGCGTAATTCGATTTTGCGATGCATAATCTGATTATATGTTATGTGATATCCGACTACATGCATAATGTTGCATGCATACGTATTTTACTAGATTTTCAAGGTGTTGTGGTTTAAAATCTCGGAATCAGAATCGGCCAATAATTTTTAGTATCAATATTATCAATATCGGATATCGGCCATCAATATCGGAAACATCGGGCATATCGGCAATATTGGTCCTGATATCGGGTATCTCAAAACCCGATATGATATTTCCACTAAATATCGGAATTGGCCGATATTTGAAACCATGAAAGGTACGCTAGTATTTGAAATGTTTCTGGATTTGGAAAATCTTTTTGGATCATTGCCTAATATGTTGGGAATCTTAATCAAGTTAGGAGTCTAACAGTAGGATATTTTATTGATATGGGTATATTCTGTTGTTATGGATGGTGGTGGATGGCTAGATAATTGTCGTAGTTAACTTGGGATTCTTCTAGTAGTTTCTTAGATGTTGCCTATTTTCCTGCATAAAGAAGAAGGAGAAATGAAGGACTTGACTTGATTCGTGTGCGTGTGTTTTCTTTTTTTTTTTCCCTCCTTTTTTTCTTTGTTTTTATTAGGTGGGGGTGGGGGATTAAAGTTGGAGAAAAAAGAATGCAATAAAAGAGAAGGGAAGAAAAGAAAAAGTTGATTTTAACTTTTTCTTGCTATAGTGTCTGTCAGCATGTTGTTGCTCGTCTTCTTCCATTGTTAACCAAATGATATCACCACTGATGGTGTTGATATAAACGTTGTGTCTCTCTTCCGATTGTAATCTTTCTTGGATGTTTTCCTTTTTTTCCCTTCTGTTCATTTTTTTTTATTTTTTTCTTTATTTGCCTCTCTGTGGTTTTGTTTGTTTGCATTTGTTTGTTTGTTTTGGGAGGGGGGCAACCAATTTCTTTGTTCGTTAACGCAAGAAGTGGAGACTCAGGGGATTACACCGCCTCAGTTATAATGTGGGAAGATGGGTAGGTGGGGCCTCTCAAACAAGACATCATGGTTGGCGAGTGGGGGACTATCCCCTTGGAGGCGACGGTCAACTCCAGCTTCAATTGCTCCGAGGATGACTGGAAGAACCGTATCTCAGTGATGATCTTGTTTACAAACCCCCAGTTATGACCTTTTGATCCTCCTGTTTTGACGTTGTTTGGTGCACTTCGTAGTTTGAGAAGAATTGCACCAACGGAAAAAAGTGTGTCTCGTTCTCCCTGATGACCTTTACTCGTTTCTGGTCCTCACTGTTGCAGTTGGTAATCATTTGTCATTAAGGTAGTGACAGCACTGCCTGTAATGGTCAAGAGAGTGGCAAAGAAATGACTTTCTACGTGATATGGGAGAAGGAATTATGTAAATTTGAATATGCCTGTAGGCTACGCGACAACATGAACTTCGTATAACCACTTTAAAGTTCTAATGTTCTGTTGACTGCATGCGGACTTGGTCAATTTGCAGATAACAAAGGAAATTCGTTCAGGAAAGAAAGTTGCAATTATCTTATTAGTGAAAAACCAAAAATGGGCGTTTGTGCAAATACTCTGGAAGCAAACACTGAATAAACCTGAACCGCTCTTCCTCTGGGCACCCGTCCCCTTTTGTTATGTACATGCTCATTAGGTTAATTTATGAGTTAAACCTATTAGCCATTAACTTATTACTCAAAATAAAGATGAACATTCCCCAATAACGCAACCTTCTTGACATTGTACCATGGCAGCCTCCTTGAGCTTAAAGGACAGCTGTTCCCTGTTGCTGGGGTGTAGCTGCGTGATGTCAAAAGCACCACTGGACACCATGGCAATTGCGGAACATGCTATTTACAACAATGGGATTGTGAGGTGGGCACCCACCATTAACTTATTACTTTAAAATGGAGATGAACATTCCCTAGTAAGTCACCATTCTTGACATTGTACAGTGGGAGTCACCTTGAGCTTAAATGTCATTGCTGTTCACTGTGGTTGTGGTGTAGCTGTGAGATGTCAAACCCATGGCAATTGCATCACCTACTATTTACAACAATGGGATTGTGAGGTGGGTAGCTATCATCTACCATTATCTTCTGGTCACCATCTTCAATGTGGCTGTACCAAAGTCAGCTTATCTGCAAAACATATTTGTTTAGTTAGTTTCTACTGTTACCAATTTTTATATGTCGTTGAAATTGGATTCTTGGTGGCTGTATGGAAATATGAAACTATCATAGTGATATTCATGTGATCTTAGAATTGCTGGATATCTGTGTTGTGGCTGAAGGAGTCACAGAAAACATGTATTTGTGGATTATGGAAGTGTATGCTTGCTGTCCGGAAAAGTTAAAATTTCAAAATAATTTGTTTTAGAATGGATTTCTTGCCTGGAAATATAGACGGATTGAATAGGATGTGCTAGCTAATGAATTGGTGATTACTAAGAGATATAAACAGGTTTTGAGGGCTCCAGAAAATTTCAAATCAAGAATGATTATGGGATGAACATATAAAAATATGCTTGATGGTCACGGAGTAGCAGAAGAAAACAGAAAAGCACTTCTTTGAATAATATGGAGAAGCAGTTTTCTGATTGTTTGTGTCATCATCGTTGTCGTCGTCGTTGTCGTCATAATTATTTTTCTGTTGTTGCTTTCATTGTTAGAGGGAGCGGAGTAGGGCGGTGGCTTGCTTGAGTGCTCCACAACTTGGATGATTGATTCCTTATATGTTCTTAACCCAGGATATGCATGTTATTTTACTTGTCTTGCATAGGATTCTAAACTTATTTTTTGAAGAAAACAAAAAAGATAATTTTATCAGTCCTATCACAAATCTTTCAGTTAATAACTGGACCTGAACAGATTTTCTTTTGCATCTGACTGGAAGATGCTTCTCATTCTCCAAACCCATAAAATTTTAGCTCACTCTTAGTCTTTAAATCATGACCCTCTAAAGCTAGTGCTGTTTGTCTGAAAGTACTTTTTTTTAAATTTTGAATTTAGTCATAGTTCATTCAAAGTGAACATGATTGGGGTTCCTATTATTAGAGAATCTAGTTGAAATTTCATTCAAGACTTTATCCTAAAATGTTATGTACAATGGGTACATGTACCTGAAAATGAATAGTATTTTGGGCTTAGTTTCACTAACTAATCCGGAGTTAAATTTCAAAGTCTTGCGTTTGTATTGAATATTTAGAGGTGAAATACAATTCTGACCAGTTTTCAGATAACACTCATCAAATATTAAACTATACGAGTAATAGTTCGAAACTTTCTAAGTTATCTGACAAGACATTCTGGTAGTAATTTATGAACTTTGATTACGTGGTGAGATGAATCCAATTACATAAATCACCAAATAGGAAGAAAATCACTTTGGAATAGCAATAGAGGAATAATAATTAAAAAAAAAGAAAAGAAAAGAAAAGGAAAGAGGATGGAAGGAAAAAGGGTAGAAGAAAAGGGAAAAGAAAGAAAAATGAAACAAGACATAAAGTACTTAGGTTTGTGGTGCCGGAGAACAGTGGCCCCTTTATCAGAATCTTGTGCCTTTGTCAAATTCGAGAGGATCCATCAGTCTTTGGTCAACCTTACATCAACTCAATGTGTTTACACCATATTCCTGTGTAGGCAACAATGTTCTAGAGTGACTGGCTATGTAACTTGTCTGCTTGAAGACCGTGTTAACATACAATCTGGTGGAGCAGTTTAGCACAGTGCCAAATTGTCTTAAATTTTTTAATATATGACAGATTTAATTTTCATGATATGCATGCTTTGCTGCATTATTTTTCCAATGTCGCAGGATGGATATGCATGGTTAGGACAATCTTTTGAAATGAAGTTTCTGTTATGACATTGGTGATACATGCTGCACATTTGCCACATCGTCGTTGACAATATTGGTTTTACTTCTCTCAGGGGCTATAAGCGCTTTTTCAGACGAGCAGCTCTTGAGACATCAGACTATCTCAAGGATGATTGCTTGAAAATCAATTGCACTGTTGGTGTTGTCGTGTCAGTTATGGATTGCCCAAGGTTACATTCAATACAAGTTCCTGATTCGGATATGGGAATGCATTTTGGAGCACTTCTGGAAAAACAGGAAGGTTCTGATGTTGTTTTTAATGTGGCTGGAGAAAAATTTCATGCACATAAGTTGGTATTGGCTGCAAGATCTCCTGTTTTTAGAGCCTCATTTCTTGATGGAGTAAATGGTGAGAAGAATGAGGTTTCTATCACGGATTTGGAGCCCAAGGTTTTTAAAGTGAGGAATCCATTTATGACTTTTATGAATTTCCCTGATTTCTTAACTTTTCTCTTTCCGTTAAAAGTGCTTTGCTTTCTGTTCTGTCAGGCCATGCTCCATTTTATATACAGGGATACCCTTGTCGAAGATGAGGTTGTGGTTGCATCAGGTTCTCCTGTGTCTTCTGTGTCTGACACATTAGCAGCAAAATTATTAGCTGCGGCAGACAAGTATGGGTTGGAAAGGCTCCGAGTGATGTGTGAATCTTATCTATGCAAAGATATATCAGTGAACACTGTAGCTAGCACTCTTGCATTGGCTGATCGATATCATGCCATGGAACTTAAAGCTGCATGTCTCAAATTTGCTGCTGAAAACCTTGCAGGTATTTATCTGTTCAGCTTCCAGCATCCCCATCTTTACTCCCTTTCTCAAATTTGCTCTTGAAGATATATGTATCCCAATAGCTTCTAGCTTGTGTTTCTTATTATTTAATGAACTGCTGGAGCATAGCCTTCTATAGGATGGTTTAGGTTTCTTTTCCTCTGTTCCTCCAAGTTATGTCATGTTGAATACCCAAATTTTCATATTTGAGAAGATTAAGCATACTAAAGCCTTTTCAATCCATATTTATATTGTTGATGTAGATTACTGTGAGGTTTGCAATACGTTTGACATCTTATCTTTTGCAGCCACCATTTAGTTGATCCTGTTACTAGTATTCTGAAATTTATTTTATGTTGAAAATTGAGCCTTTTCAAACCATTTTTACACAACTAATGTAGATTTTTTTTGAGGTTTACAATATACTATCGAAATGCAGCCACCAATCGATCTTTCCTGTTTACCACATCCACAACT
Source organism: Agave tequilana (assembly GCA_038442645.1). NCBI lineage: Eukaryota > Viridiplantae > Streptophyta > Magnoliopsida > Asparagales > Asparagaceae > Agave > Agave tequilana. The sequence goes on from JAVJIF010032289.1 coordinate 21,746, forward strand.
CAAAATTATTGTTTAAATCTTCTCATCTTTTTCTGAAGCTATTGTTTCCATTAAGATTTGAGAAATTAGTTGTTTGAGCTTTCCCAGAGTGAAGAATTTATGACTTGGAAATGCCAATGGATTCATCCAGAAGAGTTCACAAACTTTGTTCCAAGTGAAATCAAGAGAACCCCTGCTCCTATGATCTGCAGCTTGGCTTGCACTCTGGGAACTTTCTGAATACTTGATTCCCATTGTTTCCCCCCCCATTCTTTCTTGCATCTATTCCTTTACATGGAAACTCTGGTTCTGATTGCCTGGCATTTATCTAGAGTTCTGCATAGAATAATAAACTCATGCATGGGTTCACTTTTATATGTCAATTACTTAGACAAATCTCTTCTTGTTAAATACTGTCATGTTACTCCCATATGACCCGCAGGGTCCAGAAAAGCAACACTCATTTTCCGAAAAGAAAAAATATTTAAGGATCTCGTTTACAATTGTTATATAGTGTATGTAGTAGGTTTGATCAAGTGAAGGCTGGAGCATCTATAATTTCCTGACCAGAACTCAGTTTTAGTGAATGAAGAATTGTATTGGGCATTTGTTTTTATCAAACTATTTTCTATTTATCTGAGATATTTTAATTTTTTCAATTTGTGCCAAACTTGCTTGAGCTGGTTATATCCGTAGTTGCAGCCGTAATGCGGTCGAGTGGGTTTGAATACCTCAAAGAGAATTGCCCCTCACTGCAGTCAGAACTCCTGAAGATTATTGCAGGCTGTGAAGAGGAGTGCAGTAGTGGTGGCAAAAGTCGGAGCGTGTGGGCGCAGCTCTCAGACGGTGGAGATTCAAATGGTCGGAGGGTAAGGCCGCGGACTTAACACAGGAAATATTGTACCACCCCCCAATACTGATTTGTTGTACTGATACAGTTTCATTACTGTCAAGTGAAGTGGGGAGGAAAGAGACATTTGCTCTGTAGTATTTCTCACCATGTCATGTGTTTTGTATGGATACATAATATTGTGATGGGCATATAACTGTTGTAGCTGCTAACTTTCATGAGAGATGAACATAGCTGTGTAGTGTATCGTTGAACACCAAGGTGCGCAATTTTCTTCTCATGACAAAAGCTCAGAATGTGTTGCTGATTGCTATCAGTGGGAGGAAGCACTCCAATGTTAACTGACTGCTGGATTTGTTGGTGCAAAAACTGTTGATGATTCTGATAGTATATGGTTGGATTGTAAAAGGGTAGATGGTTTTTGGGCCATTATTGTTTGATTATATAAATTTACTTTCCAACTCTACTGGTGTCATTTGTATATCAAATAGCACCCCCTGTAACCCTATCAAGTGCTGATTTTTTTGACCCCATGATCAGTGATTGAATGGACTCTTTCTCAAGGATTTTAGTTCTAGATTCCTATTTTGATTGGATTTGGGAATTCCAAGGAAATGATTTGTTTGGTTGTCAAATTTTGAATATTGTGCTAAAGATTAAAATTTGAAAATCTTTTGAATCAGAAAAAAATGAAATCAAGATTCAAGATTCTTTTTTCTGTTCCAAAAATCTCTCTTGCCGGCTAAAAAACCTAATTTCCTGTTAGAAATTAACCATTTGTGTGTGTAAATGGAGAAATTGCAAAAACAGGAAGAAAATAATGAAATATATGAGTTTTAGTATTTTTGATAATATTTTTTGCTTGCTCTTTTTGCCTCTCTACAATTGTGTGTAGAGTCTTTCAGATATATTCATTTTTAATATATTATTTTGAATCCTCTGTTGGCTCAGGTTTCCACTAAAAATAATTTCATTCTCTATTGGGAAATTTGCCACAATTTCAAACAATACTTCTCTTTGTTCTTATCTATTTATTATTGACGAGTGTCGTTGGAATTCCATGGTAGCATGTTTTCATTTTTTGCTCCATACAGGCTACAAATTCTCCTCTCTCCTCCTTCCAAATCTTGCTTCATTGCTGTATGCTTGAACTATATTGATTCTGAAAATAAGTCAGTTTTTTGCCTTTCCCCGACTATTTTCCTGCATTTTGTTAGTAGATGGCTCGCTGCTGCTATTTTTAGTTGTTGATTGGTTGATGGTATTGGATTTTGTCTTTGTGGAGCTGCCTGCTGTTGGTGGTTGTTGGCATTTGATTTTTTGTGTTGACTGGCTGATGGTATTCGATTTTTGCTTTCTGGGGCTGTTTACTTGCATGCTATTAGTTGCTGTTGGTAATTGATTTTTTTTTTTTTTTTTATGGGAGATGATACTATTTGTTGGTCTGCTGCCTTGAGTTGTTCTACTTTTAATACTAAAGCAGTTTCAACGCCTAGTTAAAAAAACTAAATAGAAAAGTTGCTCCTTACTTTCAAGTGGTTGCTACAATTTTTTCAGTGTTAAGGGCGTAACTATGCCTGGAGGGTAATTTTATTCAACATACTATGGCCCATTTTATTTTCCTTGGGCCAAATTTTCTCAGGCTCCAAACAGGCTGTGATGAAATTCCTTGAGCCTTGAGCTGCTGTCAGATCCCTCTTTTCATTGAGAAAATCTGATTGTTGTCAGATTTCTTAGGCTCTTTTCCTTATCAAACATGCCCTTACTTGAGATGTAAGGGGCTGTTGAGTGTGGGGCCCGCGATTTAAAGAAAGAAGATGTTTTTTTGTAAAATCACCGACTCTACTCTCCATTAGATCTCCGCTTAGATATGTGGCTAAGATGTGTCTACTTCACCACCATCTGAGAGAGTCTTTTATATGATATCTGAGGTAGATTTTTTTTTCTTTTCTCTTTTCTATTTCCTTTTCTATTTTTATTTCTGAAAATTTTGTGTTTGATCATTTTTGTACAACCAGGAGTCTTACTTTTTACTGAGTCACAATAGACTAATATATTTCTTCCCTCTCTTTTTTAAGGCCGACAAGAAAGATGACAAAGATCACAAATATTTGGATTCAAATGCTATTTCTCTTTTTTATTTTATGTTTGAAGAGAATAATAGTCGATGATAATTTAATGGTTTTTTAAAATAAAAACTAAACTTGAAAATTATAAAAAGTCGGGGGTGAGTGATGGCCATATTCAAATCTCAACTACCGTTTTGATCACAAAAGATAAACAAATATAGAAGTATGATTAATTTATTATAAAGCATGGCAAGCTTTTACGAGAGAAAAACTGCGACATCCCGAGCATATAATATTTTTTCATGATTCCTCTCTAAAAAATACTAGGGATGGTTAATTCTTGAGTCCATAGAAACTATTATATACTAGAGACATTCTCAATATATATCTTATGTGGGAATATTCCTTTCATTTTTCATGCTCCCCCCGTTTAGGGTATGACGTCCTCGTCATATTAACACTTCACCAGGCAGTATGAAATTCTAAAGGTAACTCCAGTGGATTCTAAAGGTGGCTCCCATGGATTCAAGAAGTATCCCCCACTACATCCATGTGTAGCGTGATATTTGCTCCGTATAGTGAAAGTACAACTGGGGGGGGGGGGGTGAATAGGTGTAAGGCTAATCTAATGACAAATGATGCGGAATTAAAAATAAATTGCAACACACTTAGTGTAATCAAAGTGTGTACCTGAATTCCCGGTGAAGGGCTCTGAATTATCTCCTCTAAATTCCTCTAAATAAGAGTTGAGGTGTATGTAAAGCTCTCTTGGTTTAACACAAGTATGACACACAATCAAACCCAAGCATATATATGATATGAACAATATGATGCAATGCTCAATAAGAAAGAGAGAGAGTTTAGAGATAGTGGATTAATCGCAAATACAAAGATATGTTTTGAGGTTCGAGCCACTACTCTACGTCCCCGCCTTCACACAAAAGGATTTTCACTATATCGTCCGCACAGGAGTTCTCACACAGGGAACCTCCACTGAGGATTTGGGTAATACAACTTTGGAGTACACAACTCCTCTCTCAACCAACAACAACCTCCACACTAGAGGAAAGACACAATACAAATCACCTCTACACCTAGAGAGATGGACACTTAGCCAAATAACAATCAACCTCACATTAGAGGGAGAAGACACTAAGCCACAACTCCACAATAATCACCTCTCTACTTAGAGGAAAACCAACACAACCAAAACTCCTTCACAATCACCTCTCATTAGAGGGATACCAATAATCAAACACAACCTCCACAATCACCTCTTACTAGAGGGATATCAACACAACCTCCACAATCACCTCTCACTTGAGGGATATCACAAAGTAAAGAAGGTTTACACACTTGGTGCTATCAACAACCATAAACTAATTTTTTCCACAACAAGATCCTAATAGATATGATAGATAGATAGCTCAAGTGTGAGAAAATAAAGAGTTTGGAAATCAAAATCATAAAGAAAAACTCTTGGGAAAACTTCTAAAATAGCTATAGAAATGAAGATCAAAAACCAATCCCAAAGACTATTTTTTTTGAATTTCCAACCCTTTTTAAAACAAATAAAGATCAAATTTTTAAGCCAAAAACTCTTTTAAAACTTGCTGTTAAACACTTGTAAAGGTGAGAAAAATTGCTCTCTAAAAACTTAGCTAAAACAGCTCAAGACGATAGGTATTTATAGCCCATCAAAATTCTGCCCGTTGGCAGTCTGCAAAGGTCAGAAATTACCTTCCGGTCGACCGGCCAACGGTCAATTTTATGACTGTTGAGCCACCCTCGACCGCCCGGTTGACCGGGTCTGGAAACAGAGAGCAGCAGCTCTCTGCCGTCGACCGCCTGGTCGACCAGGGCCATTTCCAGAGAGCAGAGCTCTCTGGACGGTCGACCGGCCGGTCGACCGCTGCAGAAGTTGGTCGACCGGTCCGGTCGACCGACGTACACAAACATGCTGGACGTGCACAAACATGCACGCCAGCTTGGGCTAGTGGGCCGGTCGACCGTCAGAAGGCCAAATCAAAACCGTTTAAAGGATTGAAAACTTAGTGATTTACCTTTTAAAAAATCCCATAAAATATACATAAATTTCACAAAAATAAGTTCTTTTAAGATCTTTGAAATACAAATATGTGTGACTAAAATTCAACACATATTACAAACAATTTGAACTATTTTTGTGATATTGATATTTGGCTTAAATACAAAAATCGTATTTTCCAAACTTTAAATTTTTGAAATGGAAAACCGTTTTCTCCAAAACTCATGTAAATACAAAAACATGATATTGAAACAAATTTGAAGCATATTGTATATGGATAGAATCCAAAATACATATAAAGATTTATATCTATGTTTTTGACATGAAATACAAAATCGGTTAAACCGAAAACCAATAAACTTAAAATTTGTGTGTGTATGTGAACTGGAGCATATCAACACTATCTAATCTTTACAATGATCTAAACATACAAAATACAAACCGAGGTTTTCTTGTAGAACTCCTTCTCCAAGTAGACTCGATCCAAACACGATCCACCGAGTTTGACTCCAACCGAGTACTGGATGCGATCTTGACGCGCGAGCTCTTAAATCTACATGTGAAAGCTCCAAACACCTTTGTTGAAGTTAACCACCTACTAATATCTTGATCAAATATCTGAAACTAAATATCACAAGATTATTAATAAACTATAACTACATGAGTTAATCATCATCAAAACTAGAGTGAAGGGCCTCTGGGCCAACATATAGCACTTAGCTCCATATGACATTTAGTTCCACATACTTCCCACTGGTTCTTACTCTGATACCATTTGTAACTCCCGGGCAAAATAATTTTTTTCCACGGTTCCTCGCTTAAAAATACTAGCTACGGTTAAGTTCTTAAGTTCATATGAACTACTATATGCTAGAAATATTCTCAATGCATATTCATTATGAGACTATTTACTTAACTTGAGGTATGACAAAAACACAAGAGATCAAGATAGTTTTTGATGTTTTATCCTAAATAAATATAAAGATTTTAACGACCGTCAAAAGTTAGATGGGAACTCTTGTCAAAACACCCCCATCAAAGAAAATATAGTCATTTTTCCCTTGCTCGACCTGACACTTGACCCGCGACCCTGGCCATAACCCTAGCACCGACGCTGACCCTCTCTCTCATATTGGACCTCATTAGGTTGCAAAAGAACACAGTAAGCCAATAATATCCCCATCCTTATCCAAAGTCCCAGCATATTAGCCCGATGGAGAAAATATGTCCGTGCCCCTAATATTTTCCTGATTTATTTTTTTACCTCTATAAAAAAAATTTCTTCTCATTTTACCCTCTTTTTATATTTTTCATTCATTTTTACACTTTTAATCATTCTTAAAAAAATTAATTACAATATAGATGAAAACGCCCTTAGATTCTTTGCGGCCTTGCCTGACAGAAACTTTGTCTCTCTCTGCTTAACATTGATCTTCTTTTAGCAATACTACTCTTAGGGGTCGGTCGTTTGTTTCGCGTAAAAGTCCGTAATTCGTAAATGACTTACAACCCAGTTACAACTACGGCGTTTGTTTGGACCATAATTCGTAAAAGACTTACACAATCCAATTACCCCTCACTTGCAACCCAATTACCACTCACTTACAGCCCAGTTACAGTTAATTTTGTTGTCATGCAAATTTGTATTATTTTTTTTATGTTATTAAAATTTTTTAATATTTAACATTTTTAATATTTATTTGCAATATTAAAACTTTTTAAATCACCAAATAGTTAATTTTGTGATCAACTTTTTCACTTACGATTTGTACATTACGACAACCAAACACCGTAAAACACAATACACTTTTCCACTTACAACTTTATATTACCAACCAAACACCATAAGGCTTACATGCATGTAACTCATTTATAAATGTAAAAGACTTTACCAATTACAACTTACGAATTACGACCAATTATGACAACCAAACAGACCTTTTAGTTGAACCCAATCTTCTATCAAATAACAAAAACAAATCCGAAGATAATTTAGAATTATGGTAGCTTTCTTGTATCCTGGCATCTGATGCGCTGATGGTCGTGTGATTTGGCCTCAACACCTTCTCTGCTTTCTTCTACCTCCTGTGTTTGTTCTCTCTGATATCACGTGCTCCGCCCTCTGCTCTATTGAGCTCTTCTCCATCATGGGCTCCCACTGGCAACGCCGACCACACCTTCCTCTTCTCCATCATTGTCAAACTACTGATCCGTTTCATTTCTCATGACATTTTATCTCATCTTTCATCATAGTTGGTGAATCATGGCGACCCAAATAAATTGAGAAGTGCCTTGATAAATACTGTCAAAGGATTCTTGAGGAAAGCGAGGTTAGCGAACACAACACAACGTGATGGATCTAATTTGTTATGGAATCAATCATTTTCCTGCGTCATAATTTAACTGCATTCTCAATTGGAAATAGGTGTACTGGCTTCATAACACATTATTCATAACAATTAAGATGAGAAAGAATTGATATTTAAATCACTTTTCTTCTCATACCTGATCCCACGTGAGACTAAATGAATAAGCTAAAATGAACATTATAGAAAATCAAGTTTTCTCTTGATTTTGTTCGCTGAACCTCAGCAATAAGTGTCTAGTCTATCTTTATATTCTTCTTTCTAATTAAATAGATGAAGATAAAATCTATAGACAAAGATCAGTACAAAATGAGTTTCTTTTTGTCCTAAACTCAGCTTCAATCTAAAGGTGGATGATGCCAGACAACAGAGACAATATTAAGGTTATGTAAACCATGACCTCTTCTCCTAGCTAATACAGAGTTTCAACGAGGATCGAGGATCGAGAGAGGGTGGTCTTGCTGGCAGCATTCAAGCCATGTGTAGTAGTCAGATTTTGACTCTTGTCAAGATCACGCCACGTGTCCTGCTTTGCTAGAAGCGTCCCAAGCGACGAGCGAAAGCAACATGCCAGCAACCCTAGTATAGGCCCAAGGAGAAAGCATCGGGTCTTACCCTGAGCCCATACACCTCTCGAGCTACCTACCGAATTCGCAACTATCAGGTCCTTTTTCGAGATCACAACAATCCAAGATCATCCACCATGAATGCTTAACTTGGACGAGGCTATCCCGCAAGTCGGGGGGCCCAGCCTCCGAGACGAAGACCCTTCATGAAGACTGTCGCCTCTACGCTAATTACAGCATTGAAGCACGATCCCCGCGATCCATGAATTCAGTTATGCTGCCAGATCATCCCCACATTCCAAACGTTATAAACACCCCTACTTTAATGTGGGATGTTATGGATAGTGGCGGGTATCTCTGCGTAATAATCCTAACAATTAAGCAACGTGATCTGGGCGGTTATGAGGAAATCACAATGTGCAAATTATGCAGTTATGGAGATCCGAAATATCCGTGCTATCAAGTACAATTCCAACAGGTATATTTACACCTCGATCTCCATGGAGAAAGGGGTTAGCTTCTGATTACCACTAAAAACATTACACACAAGCACTCTTTCGTTTGCTCCCACAAAAAATGAGGATTCTCATTCTCACGCCCGTGGGTCTTCGGCCGGCACCTTAGCTTCGTTCAATTAACGCGCCACACCGGTCTCCTGACATAAAAGGTGTTTTTTTTTTCTTTTCATTTTTTGTGCTTTTGACAGAATCAATCTGGAGCGTCCGTTCGTTTATGGCGAAAAATCCCCAGCGCATTGGTGCTTTCGTTGAGATCTTTTGAGTATACGCTCAGAGTTCCCTCTCTTTCACCAAAACTACCCTAAAAATCATTCCTCAAATAGCCTCTCCGACAATGATGGCCCTTCAAAAGAAGGCCTCTTCATAGATCGCTGTTACATCTACCGCCTCTAAAGGCAAGAAGATTATCAACGGGGGCACGGGTTCTACCGATCATCATCCCCAGAATCCCAACGCTATTCTCCATCATGTGCAGAAGAGCATTCATCCCTGACGGACACACCGGAAGGGGCAACCAACAAGCATGAGTCTCGGGTTCCTACTGAAAGATAGCTCCTTCAAATGCTAGCCCACTTTCAGAAGCGGTTGGATGAGCAAGAGGTTGAGGTGGCCTACGAGCGCGAGATGGCTGTCCTAGAAAGGGATGTCGCTACGCGCGTCAAAACCTGCTCCTCGCTCAGTTTAAGGTGCTCCGAAGAGCACGGACAAGGAACTCAGATGAGGAGGAGTCCTACACTCATCCTTCATGGCCGCACGCGACGGACACCACTTGCATCGGGGGCAGTCGAAAGCATCACCGATCCGCGTCCCCACGCCATAAGGAGCACTATGATGAGAGCGAACGTACAGATCTACAAAGACTACTCATATTGAAGATTTGGTGGAGATGGTCAGAAAGCAGATCGATGAAGACAAGTCGCAGTCCCATGGTAGGCCAGGATCTTCCATCCTGAGTATGTCTGATTCCCCTCTCTCGGAGGAGATCATGTCTCATTGGTTTCCAAAGAAGTCCGTGGTACCGAGCTTCGACTGTAATACCAGAGTGATCGATCCCATCCAGCACCTCCGAGCCGATCAGGTCAAGACGGTGGTCCACTCCCACGATGATCCCCTCTCGTGCTGTGTATTTCCTTCCAGTCTCAAGGGCGTGGCCCTAAACTGGTCCTACTCCCACCACTCGCGATCTCTCAAGAGCTTTGAGGTAGTCAACAACGTCTTCTTCAACCAATATGCCTAGTGGCAAGAGTTCAAGAATAACGACAACTACCTCCTTACCCTGACGGTTAAAGCCTGTACGGAGACTCTCTTGAAAGATAAAAGTGCTCTTGAAGGCTACTCATACAGCCTATATTGGATCCTTACCCTGAAGGCGAAATCCTACATGGAGACTCTCCTGAAAGACAGAAGTTCTTCTGATGACTACTCTTACAGTCTATAGTAGGTCTTTACCCTGACGGCTAAAGCCTATTTGAAGACTCCTGAAAAATGGAAGTGCTCCTGATAACTACTCTTATAGCCTATAGCAGGTCTACATTCTGACGACTAAAGCCTATACGAAGACTTTCCTGAAAGACGAAAGTGCTCCTGACAGCTACTCTTATATTCTATATCGGGTCCTAACCCTGATGGCTAAAGCCTACATGGAGACTTTTCTGAAAGACAGAAGTCCACCTAATGGCTACCCTTATAGCCTATAGCGGGTCCTTACCCTGATGGCTAAAGCCTACACGAAGACTCTCCTGAAAGATGGAAGTGCTTTTGACGGCTACTCTTATAGCCTATAGCGGGTCCTTACCCTGACGGTTAAAACCTACACGAAGACTCTCCTTAAAGACGGAAGTCCTCATGATGGCTACACTTCAACAACATATATCTGGTCCTTATCTTGATAGCTAAAGCATACACGGAGACTCTCCTGAAAGACGAAAGTTCTCTTGACGGCTAATCTTTCAGCCTATAGTGGGTCTTTACCCTGATAGTTAAAGCCAACACTGAGCTCTCCTAAAAGACGAAAGTGTTCCTGACGGCTACTCTTATAGCCTATAGTAGGTTCTTACCTTGACGACTAAAACCGACATGGAGACTCTCTTGAAAGACGAAAGTACTCATGACGGTTACTCTACAGCTTATAGTGGGTTCTTATTTTGACGATTAAAGCCTACACAGAGACTCTCCTGAAAGACGAAGTCCTCTGATGGTTACCTTTACACCCTATAGCGGGTCTTTATCTTGACGACTAAAGCCTACATGGAGGCTCTTGAAAGACGAAAGTGTTCATAACAGCTACTCTTACAGCTTATAGCGGGTCCTCACCCTAACAGCTAAACTCTACATGGAGACTCCTGAAAGACGAAAGTACTCATGACGTCGGCTCTTACAGTCTATATCGAGTCCTCACCCTGACGACTAAACCCTAAGCAGACACTCTCTTAAAATACGAAAATGTTCCTGATGGCTATAGCCTATATGAGGTCCTTACCCTAATGGCTAAAGCCTACATGGAGGCTCTCCTAAAAGACGGAAGTCTTCCTGATGGCTACTTTTACGACCTATAGCGGGTCCTCACCCTGACGGCTAGACCCTACACGAGACTCACCTAAAGATTGGAAGGGACATCAAAACTCAAATCTATCTTTATTACTCTTTCTTACATCATACAAAAGAAGGATGCTAAATGCAACTACAAAAAGGTAAAGCTTGAAACCTCATTAAATCTGCATTTCTATTCACTCTTCCCACTCTTATCCTGGTCCAAATTCAAGAGCAGTGTTTATCAAGTTTATGATGGAGACTTCAGCTCCTTGCTCTTCTCGATGGAGGAGCGCCCCTGACTGCTCCGCTTCAGTTCTCAACTCCATCAACTCGACTCCTTGCTGCTCAGTTTTCTTCTCTAATTGGCGAACTCGAAAACAAAGATGGTCATTCTTGTACTGCATCTTTTCTAATTGAGGTTGAGAAAGTTAACTGCGTTTTGTTTGCTTGTGACCATCTCATCCAAGTGATGCTTCGCAGTCAACACTTTATTCAATTCGTCCATCTTGCATTGAAGGGATTCGTTCAAAAGTCGATTCGTGGCCTTTAATTCCTTCAACCACCGTAATTGAAACATCAACTTCACAGCCAATTGATGTCACTTATCGCAGAGGTTCCTTTCTGCCTCCTTACTGCGAGTCAGCTCACGATCTAGTTGCGAGATGATCTGGTCATACAACGCAATCTCAGTCTTAATGGGGAGATCAAGCCGAAAACGTTCATCCATTATCGCTCTTCACCTGTCACGCAAAAAATTCAGCAAAGATCCGGGCTACTCACTGAGATCAACTTCGACTCCAGACGAGGAAACATTTGGATCATCAAAATACTCTTTGTATTCCCCATCATCAGAAGAAGTCCTTCCAGAGTGTCCATGGAAACTCGGATGACCCCCCTAGATTGCCATGAGGAATCAAAGCCAAGTTCGGATCTGGAGGAACTTTTGAGCCGACGTTTATAGAAACACCAGACTACACCGACAATCCAACAAAAAAGATGAAAAAAAGAGAACTCGGAGCAAATTTTAAGGCAAAACAAGTGTGAGGAATCTTTACTGATATTAAGAAGGGAATTACAAAGTTAAAGCATATAAGGCTCTTGATCGGGGAAAACTGTGCACGAAAGTGTGTGTTTTGAAATCACGAGTTAAAAGTGCGTGCTTTGGCTTCCTCGATACTTCCGTTATAGCATGGTGCTAAACGGTCGTCTAACACGAGTCAAGGACGACGGAACGAAGACAGTTTACTAACAGTTCTTCTATATTTTAAAGAGTTAAAGAAAAGAAAACAAAGAATGAGAAGAATACGGTGAAAATAAAGAAGTGGGAAACAAAAGAGTTGTTATGAATTTTGGGTTTTTGAAAAAAGGTTAAAAGAAAAGATAAAAAGAGATACAAGAAAACTCATGGCTACTAACTACTAATGTCTCCACTAACATGCCAACCTCTTCGTGATAATTACCTCACATGTATCATTGGCCATCACTAGTCCTTGGCTTCAAGAACTTTACAAAACATGACCATAAGATCACTTTCACATCCAAATTCAACAAAGAAGAACAAGTTACACTTAAACTATCAAAATTAACTAGAGGAAGCATGGAATAAAGTAATGGTAACTTATTAGAGAGTTAGATGTTAGAGTGCTAGAATCAATCATCATGAGCCATCAATGGCTCTTGCAAGAGTAAGACTAAGTAGAGGCTATTAGATTCATGTGGATTATCAAGTAAGGAGTTAGCAAGTTAGTGATTAGTGATTAGTTGCCATGAGAGAAAAGCTAAGCATGTAAAGAGTTAGAGAGAAGAAAACTAATAGAGATAAGGAGAGAACCTTTCATATAATGTCACCTTCCATTACAAGAACCCTAATTTTCATCCTATGCATCTCTCTTCCCTATTACATGATCTACAAAGAAATGAAAAACAAAAGAAAGAAGAAAACTAAACTAAACTACACAAATGGGAGAAACTACCCCTAAAAACTCTCCTCTCTTCTCTTTAGAAAACCTGGTGTATTACAAGCTAAGGGGGGCACCAGGGAGGTGTCAAGGGGCCATGCGTCGAAGATCAACGCGTGGCCCTACCATAAGGCCGCGGCTTGCCGCGCAGGGTGTGCAGCTTTCTGCTGCACACCCCCTTTGTACCTGCTGTTAGTTTGTTAAAATTCGCTCCCAGATTTGGCAGATCCAGCTTCTAAAAGTCCATGACTATATTTGTAGGCTTTAAATATCACCAAATGAATGAGATTTTGGGCTTCTTCTTCATTTCATGCCATGGACTTAGAAACATACAAGAGAGGTATTAATAACAGAATTTAATATTGAATAAATGTGAAGATGTGATATGAAATATGCAATTTTGGAGACTAATCAGCTCTCACACTCAAACGACACTCGCATGGTGTTCACGAGAAGCCTTAGAATCTGGTTCAGTTCCTCGTTCTCCGACTTTAGCTCCCGCTACCACGTGGGGCATTAGCCAAAATGGCAGGCACTTCAACAAGTATCTCGGAACAGAACCTCCTCTTTGTCCCCAATAGGGTACCTCGGTGATTTGCCCTGAGCACCATCGCGGTACCCCTCCTTCTACTTCATGCCTTAAAGAGCCACACCTCATCCTGCAACCCTTCCATATCATTATCAGCTCACTTTTCTACCTCATCTCTCTAAGCAAGAGCCAGTTCCAAATCGCTCTGGAGCCCAACCATCTCTTCTTGGGAGGTAATCCTTGTTGGCCCAAAGGCCCATCACTCTAGTTTTGATGATGATTAACTCATATAGTTATTTACTAATGATCTTGTGTTTAATTAGTGACAGATTCATGATCAAGATCTTAGTAGGTGCATAGCTTCAACAAAGGATTTGAAGTCAAGTTTTGGAGCTAGCACGGTGTTTGGACCAAGTCAAGAAGGCTTCAAGTGAAGACTTCAAGAAGATGAAGACTTGAGTCTAGGTTTGTTTTAGAAGATTTTATTTTTAGATAAAATGTAAAGGATAGAATAGTTGGTGGATTGCTCAAGTATATAACACACACACTCTTGATTTAGTTGTCTTTTCATAAAAGAATTTTCAGATTTAGAAAAGACTTTCATTTTGGAAAAATACTTTTTGGTTTTTGGAATTTCTTATATGCATGTCTTTTATCCAAAATCATATTTAGAGCTTAATGCCAAAAATATAGATATTTCATCTTAATTGTGTAGTGGATCATATCCATACACACTATGCTTTAATGAATTCAAAATATCTTATTTTGTATCATGAAGAAGTTTGGAAAATAAGTTTTAGAAAAATACTAGTTTTCATTTGAGCCAATATTTCCAACTTACAAAAATAGTCCAAATTTTTTTTAACATGCCTTGATTTTGTGCAAGCATGTTTGATTATCAAAGTATATTGGTAAAACTATTTTTGTAGATTTTTATGTATTTTATGGGATTTTTATGTGAGCCATAAGACCAAGTTTTAATCCCAGATTTTCTGTTCCAGGCTTCAGCCAAGTCGACTAGTCGACCTACCAAGTGGACTAGGGCTGAAGTCGGTCGACCGGCTCGGTCGACCAACGTGCACAGACGTGCACGCCTTGACCTGGCAGATGGCCGGTCCCGGACCAGTCGACCGGAACTGAGAGCAGTGCTCTCTGTTCTTTTGGGTCGACCGGGCGGTCGATCGGAGGCTCCAACGGTCGGATTTTTGACCGTTGGCGGTCGACCGGCCGGTCGACCGTTAGGCCTGACAGACCTCCACGGCTAGTTTTTCTAGCCCTATAAATTTGGGGTTTGGGCATTGTTTTCACCAAGATTTGGAGAGTATTTTTGAGCAGTTTTTCCAATCCTTTTCAGAGGTTTTTCTCCACAAATTTGAGAGCAAATATTTCCTATCAAAAGGGAAGATTTTATCAAAAGTGTTTAAAGTGATTTCTTGAGTTTTCACCATAGATTCAATCCTTACTTTTTTCACAATCACTTGAGCTATCCATTGCTTTATCTATCCATAGGATTGTGTTGTGAGAGTTATTGTTAGGTGATCAAAGTGTTGTGATCACCAAAGATCTTTTCTTTGTACTTTGAGGAGACGGGCAAGTGTGCTCTGGTGGTTTAGAGTTCGGTTGTGAACTCTTGGTTTGAGGTGCGGCCTCGGTAAGCTTGTGGGGGCTTGCGTGTGTACGGGACTAGGGAGTCCAAGGGATTGTAGGTGTTGCGGCACCAAGGAGAGATCCATTGGGATCAAGCATAGTGGAAATCCTTCGTGTGTCGAAGGCGGGATGTAGAGCAAGTGTGCTCGAACCTCGAAACAAATCCCTTGTGTTTGCGATTGCTCACTCTCTCTCTCTCTCTATCTCCTTGTCTATATCTTGCATTCAATAATAGTGTTTATTTTATATGCTTGATATACTTGTGTGCTTAAATTGATATACTTGCTTGGGATTGTTTGCTAACACTTATATTCAACTAAGAGAGCCAACGCGGCACCTCAACCCATATCCAGGGGAATCTTGAGGAGTTAGTCCAGAGCCCTTCACGGGGAATTCAGCTACACTCTTGAGTTATACATAGTGTTTAGTGTAAAAGTTTTATTTGGTCATAATTATTTTTAGCTTCCGCATTATTTGGCATCAATTGACCATTAGATTAGTCATCACCTATTCACCTCCCCTCTAGGTGAACTTACAATTGGTATGAGAGCCAAGTGCTCTGAATTTGGGTCTTACAACCTAGAGTTAAAGATCCTCATTTTTAGGTTAATCACAATTTTTGAACACACACCATGGATTTCATGTCACCACCCACTTTTGACATTCTTACATCCACATTTGGAAGGTTAAGATGTCCTTGTACCTCAAGGCCTTAGGTTTTCATGTTTATCTTGCCACTACTAATAATGCATATTGTTTAGATGGTAAGAATTTTGAGGCTAATGCAAAAGCCCTTCATGCTTTAAAGTCAACCCTAAATGATGATTATTTATCTAGGGTTTCTAACTTTGATTCGGCTTTTGTAGTATGGAATACCCTCATCTCCCTTGGCGAAAAAGATCAATACTATGCGGGGAGTGACTCGGATGTTGGAAGTGACGTCTCCAACAAGTGCTATATGGTCCAAGGGGATACCCCCTTGAGGTAACTACCGAATCCGAGGTAGAAGATGTTAACATGTCATATGATGAGCTTAGCACTTTTTGTCAACTATTGCTTGAAAAATATGACATGATTAAGAAAGATAATAAAAATTTGAAAAAGAAACTTGATTGCATGCATATAGAACATGATTCACTTAGAAGTAACATTGCATGCTTAGAAAAAGAAAATAAAGATTTGAAAAATGAGAATGTTTTCCTTATGTCTAAATTAAATGACTTGTGTGAAGGGAACACTATTTTAAAGGATAAAATTGATTTGGTGGAAAAACAAAGAGAAGTTATTTTTCAAGAAAATAAATCTTTGAAAAGAAAAATTTGTGAAAAAGAAAAAGATTTTGTTTCGAAAAGAAAAAGAAAAATGATTCTTTATCTCATCATGCTTTACATGCCACCACTAATGAGATAAATGTTTTGAAAAATAAAATGGATAGTTTGAGCTCTACTTTGAGCTCATGTGCATTCAACCATACTAGATTGGAGTCAATGTTTTCAAAGAAACAAACTCCACATGTTCATGCACATCATACCCATCATGCATATGCTTATGTTGCACACCATGATCATTCACACACACATAAGCATACTAAGGTGTACACATGTACACATTGTGGCCGCAAAGGCCATTTAGCAAAATTTTGTTATGATAGGTTAAATCATTTTAATTTTGCTAATAAAAATTTTTTGGTTCCTTACAAGACTAACCCCAAAGGACCCAAGAAAATATGGGTACCAAAACCCCCACCTTGTGTATTTGATGTAGGTGAGGGCTCTCACACGACGTGAGAGGATTGGTGCCTTGGTAGTGGATGCACATGGACTTGATGGACACACATTGGATGCAACACTATCAAGGGAGATTTTGGTGAGATGACCACCATATTTGGAGCTTTAGAGTTGGTAACAATCTCTAAACTCCTATTTCAATTATGTTCATACTTGTTCATTCATAATATTCATAGCATGTTCATGTTTTATGTTCTTATGTGCTTCATGTGGTAAAAAACATGCTTAGATGTAGTTTTTATCAAAACTTGTATTATACATGTACAAATAGTGAGTTACATTTGATTTATATTATATTTGCACTTCATGCTCATTTGTACCTACTATATGCACATATATAGACTAGTTTTGATGATTCTCATTATACATGCTTTGCCAATTCTTCATGTTTTTCCTTCATGTATATGTATTTTTAATTCAAATCTAATAAATATACATGTTTACCCGTGAGTCTCTTGCCTTCATGCAAACATTATTAATAGACTCTTTATGTTTGGGATATGTATGCATATTGTTAGATTTGGATAAATCATACATATACCTAGAAGTTTATTGTTTTAATGAAAAATGATTGTTCATGTTTTGCTTTGTTAAAATGTGACTTATGATCTTTTTGAGCTTAAATGACTATTTTCATAAAAATGCTATTTACATGATCTTTTAACACTCACATCTTCATTTATTATTTCATGACTTAGTTTCATGATCATTTTGAGCTTTATAGTCCATGAGTGATTAAATCTTTATGTACTTAGTTATGTTTTATGAAAAACATATGATTTGATGTATTTGAAGGATCTTTAACTAGTTGTTCAAAAACTATTTTATACTAGTTATATATTCTTCAATTAGTTTTAAGATATACACATGATCTTATTTTTTTAATCTTATGGACAAATTCTTTTGTATTCTCAAGATTTGATGCTTCATGAATTGAATATTAGTTTAAATGATAGTTTTTGTCAACACTAGGATTTATACTTGTACATATTATGGGTCACAAATAAATCTATATATGGTTGGGTTTGATTGCTTATTTGTGCCTATTTAGTGTGCTAGTATAGCCTAGTTTTGATGATCCTTACATTTTTAAACTTGTATTCCCATTTTGGATTTGTGTTATGATCATGTGCTTTCATTTCATGTATATGTTTATTTTGTCAAACTTTAAGATATACATGTATACCTCTTGAGTCATTTGCCTTTCATGCAAATCTATATATATGGACTCAATTGTGTTTAGGGATATGTATGTATACTTCTTGTGTTGTCAAAACATACCTATACCTTGAAATATAATTTTTTTAAAAAAAAATTTGTGGTGATTTTCATGTTTTCAAAATTTATGATGATTTTCATATTGTCTCATTTAAAGAAATATTGAGCTTCATTGTCATTTTCATGTGATTTACACATATTTCATGAAAAATATTTTAGTTTATTCCTTGATTGAAGGATTCCGTACTAGTTTTCAATTTCATTTAACTAGTTCGAGTTCTTCATGTAGATTATATGATGTATACACTTAAGCTTATTTTCTATTGGTATCATTGGATATTTTCAATTGGTATCAATATGAACTTCTTTTGTATATACTCATATTTGTTTTCCCATATATGTATGTATTAATTTCATTTGGTATACTCATTTTTCATATATATATATATATGAGTTATTTGTGCTTAAGTTAAAATTGTTTTACATGTTTAAAGCACAAAGTTGTTTATGATAAGAAAATAAATATTTTAAGAAAAATTCTCAAGATTTGTTTTATTGAGAAAATTCAAAATTTTATTTTATAAGAAAAATTCAAATTTTTTGATTTGTATTGCCTATATGCAAGGAGAGCTTAACATCTTTTCTACATATAGATTCATGTTGAGTGTATTGTATATTGAGGAGCTTGACCACTCTTCTTTATGTGGTACACGTGTGTAGGGGGAGCTTCACATCTCCTCTTATGCATTACATAATATGTGTTATGTGAATTGGGGCTTGTCATCTCTTCTTCATGTAATGTATATGTGTAGGGAAGCTAACTTAGCGTCTTCCTCTTCATGAATGTATATCGCATATAACCTTTCTTGATTGATTTGGTTTACCCCTTCTTTGGTTTTTTTTTTGTTTCGGATAAAAAGGGGGAGAAAAATTTGATGATTTTATTTTACTTTAACCCTTTGTTGATGATTGACAAAAAGGGGGAGAAGAATTTGAGGTTTATATGCATGTTTTCCTTGCTTTATTTAAAGGGGGAGAAGAATTATGTTTATGCATATATGTTTTGTTTGCAAATAGGAGAAAAAGAATTTGATGTGTTTATGCTTGATTAGCATGTTTACTCCACTACATTTGCATACATGTTTATGAGCATACATTGCATATTTATTTGTTTATGTGTTATGCATGAGTTAAGGGGGAGCTTCTTTGAAGCTTTACTTTAATCCATGCATATATAACTTCATGAGTTTTGTCATCATCAAAAAGGGGGAGATTGTTGGCCCAAAGGCCCATCACTCTAGTTTTGATGATGATTAACTCATGTAGTTATTTTACTAATGATCTTGTGTTTAATTAGTGACAGATTCATGATCAAGATCTTAGTAGGTGCATAGCTTCAACAAAGAATTTGAAGTCAAGTTTTGAGCTAGCACGGTGTTTGGACCAAGTCAAGAAGGCTTCAAGTGAAGACTTCAAGAAGATGAAGACTTGAGTCTAGGTTTGTTTTAGAAGATTTTATTTTTAGATAAAATGTAAAGGATAGAATAGTTGGTGGATTGCTCAAGTATATATCACACACACACTCTTGATTTAGTTGTCTTTTCATAAAAGAATTTTCAGATTTAGAAAAGACTTTCATTTTGGAAAAATACTTTTGGTTTTTGGAATTTCTTATATGCATGTCTTTTATCCAAAACCATATTTAGAGCTTAATGCCAAAAATATAGATATTTCATCTTAATTGTGTAGTGGATCATATCCATACACACTATGCTTTAATGAATTCAAAATATCTTGTTTTTGTATCATGAAGAAGTTTGGAAAACAAGTTTTAGAAAAATACTAGTTTTCATTTGAGCCAATATTTCCAACTTACAAAAATAGTCCAAATTTTTTTTTAACATGCCTTGATTTTGTGCAAGCATGTTTGATTATCAAAGTATATTGGTAAAACTATTTTTGTAGATTTTTATGTATTTTATGGGATTTTTATGTCAGCCATAAGACCAAGTTTTAAATCCCAGATTTTCTATTCCAGGCTTCAGCCAAGTCGACTAGTCGACCTACCAAGTGGACTAGGGCTGAAGTCGGTCGACCGGCTCGGTCGACCGACGTGCACAGACGTGCACGCCTTGACCTGGCAGATGGCCGGTCTGCCGACCCAGTCGACCGGAACTGAGAGCAGTGCTCTCTGTTCTTTTGGTCGACCGGGGCGGTCGACCGGAGGCTCCAACGGTCGGATTTTTGACCGTTGGCGGTCGACCGGCTGGTCGACCGTTAGGCCTGACAGACCTCCAACGGCTAGTTTTTCTAGCCCTATAAATTTGGGGGTTTGGGCATTATTTTCACCAAGATTTGGAGAGTATTTTTGAGCCAGTTTTTCCAATCCTTTTCAGAGGTTTTTCTCCACAAATTTGAGAGCAAATATTTCCTATCAAAAGGGAAGATTTTATCAAGAGTATTTAAAGTGATTTCTTGAGTTTTTCACCATAGATTCAATCCTTACTTTTCTCACAATCACTTGAGCTATCCATTGCTTTATCTATCCATAGGATTGTGTTGTGAGAGTTTTTGTTAGGTGATCAAAGTGTTGTGATCACCAAAGATCTTTTCTTTGTACTTTGAGGAGACGGGCAAGTGTGCTCGTGGTGGTTTAGAGTTCGATTGTGAACTCTTGGTTTGAGGTGCGGCCTCGGCAAGCTTGTGGGGCTTGCGTGTGTACGGGACTAGGGAGTCCAAGGGATTGTAGGTGTTGCGGCACCAAGGAGAGATCCATTGGGATCAAGCATAGTGGAAATCCTTCGTGTGTCGAAGGCGGGGATGTAGAGCAAGTGTGCTCGAACCTCGAAACAAATCCCTTGTGTTTGCGATTGCTCACTCTCTCTATCTCCTTGTCTATATCTTGCATTCAATTATAGTGTTTATATTTATATGCTTGATATACTTGTGTGCTTAATTGATATACTTGCTTGGGATTGTTTGCTAACACTTGTATTCAATTAAGAGAGCCAACGCGACACCTCAACCCATATCCAGGAGAATCTTGAGGAGTTAGTCCAGAGCCCTTCAATCCGGCTACACTCTTGAGTTATACATAGTGTTTAGTGTAAAAATTTTATTTGGTCATAATTATTTTTAGCTTCCGCATTATTTGGCATCAATTGACCATTAGATTTAGTGATTGTAGTGAAAAGTGCATTTTTATCATAACATTTACCATCACATTTTCATATTTATTCATTTAATTCTGCACATTTATTAATATTTTGTGATTTATTGTGTGCAGGCCTCGAAATAATAAAAAGAAAGAATTAAAGCTTAAAAAGAGCCCAAAAGCCCACATTTGAAGCCAAGTGCAAAAGTGCAATATCAATTGTCAAAGTGCAAATACACAAGGGCTAAAGTTGCAATTATCAAAGAAGAGGGAAGGATAGACTTCTATCCAACCCTAAACACTTGCAGGATGAGGATAAAAGCCAAAGATAAGAGTGCAAAGATAAGAAAATCGTGGATAAAGATATTGGGAGATTTGAAATCTAGATAACTTGATTCTCAAGTTATATCCAAATCCCATGATAAAGAGCCAGGATGCAGCTTCCAGAAGCAAACGCCCAGATGGACGGACCAGGAGAAGCCACGCGCCAAGCGCGTGGCAATCTGCCACCAAAATGCCGCAATTCCACGGCAAATGCCGCAATTCCACGGCAATTCAGATAAGACA
>JAVJIF010032290.1:0-226761 GCA_038442645.1 Agave tequilana
ACTAGTGATTGGTAGTGAAAAGTGCATTTTTATCATAAATTTACCATCACATTTTCATATTTATTCATTTAATTCTGCACATTTATTAATATTTTGTGATTTATTGTGTGCAGGCCTCGAAATAATAAAAAGAAAGAATTAAAGCTTAAAAGAGCCCAAAAGCCCACATTTGAAGCCCAAGTGCAAAAGTGCAAAATATCAATTGTCAAAGTACAAATACACAAGGGCTAAAGTTGCAATTATCAAAGAAGAGGGAAGGATAGACTTCTATCCAACCCTAAACACTTGCAGGATGAGGATAAAAGCCAAAGATAGAGTGCAAAGATAAGGAAATTCGTGGATAAAGATATTGGGAGATTTGAAATCTAGATAACTTGATTCCCAAGTTATATCCAAATCCCATGATAAAGAGCCAGGATGCAGCTTCCAGAAGCAAACGCCCAGATGGACGGATCAGGAGAAGCCCGCGCCAAAGCGCGTGGCAATCTGCCACCACAAATGCGCAATTCCACGGCAAAAGCCGCAATTCCACGGCATTTCTGATGAGGCTGCCCAACTACTTTTGTGTACGACTTGTGTTCGGACTCTAACTGTCTTACTATCCTTGCCTATAAATACCCCCTGCAGTGCAACACAGAACGTCGTCCAGCGCAGTGCAGGGCCAAAATTAGGGTTTCTTCTAGGTTTTCTTCTTTTGTAATTAGGTTTTTCTTTTTATTTTCAGAGAGAGAGAGGCTTATGTTGAGCGTGACACTGATGTACCTTCCTCTTCTCTGTCATTGTACTGATTAATAAAGGTAATCTTTTCTTTTGTTTTTATGTCATTGCTTTACTTTTCTTTTTGTTTTCTTTTTTGTTTTCTACTTTATTTCTCTTTGATCTATGTTGATTGTATATGAGCATGCAAGTGATTTCTGAAGCACGAATATAACGAGTCTTAGCGAGAGCCACGATATTTCATGGAGATGTTCTCCTCCTCAAGGTACGTATCAATTCATGCTTGCCAAGGCTTGATGATCTAATGCGAACAGGGACTGAGATCAATCCTATGCTTTATGCGTTCATGCCTCCAAAGCAAGGTAGAAAGTGTTAAGATTTCATATTGTTCCTCAATCAAGGTTAGTTTTTATTTTATTTTATTTTATTTTATTTTATTTTCTTTTTGTAGATTAAATCACAACTCTTCTACCAATTCTTTATTTGCCGACTCATTGTAAAATACCGCTTTCTTCTTAACTTAGCTTAAAAATAAATAATTTTTAGAGTAAAACTTACAAACGCTTCCATCGCTATTCCCTCCCTGAGGATCACGACCCGCATAGCCTTGCTACAGCGGATTAGAATTGAACACTTGCACACCTTTAATTCTTAATCTAATATTTCATATTTTGTGTGCAGGTAAAAGTTCAATCAACTAGCGATGGAAGCTTGTTTAGCAAGTTCTCCAAAATTTCTCTCTTTTAGTTATTAAAAGGAAAATAAGAAAATAGTAGTTAAAGTTAGTTAGAAAGGAAGCGGTATTTACAATGAGTTGGGAAAGAAAGAACTGAAGTGTTGGTGATTTAATCTACAAAAAAAAAAGAAAGAAAACTATAAACTAAAAACACATACCTACCTCTTCTGCCCTGTTTACCTTTGATCCGTTGCAACGACTTACTTGTCTTTGAAGGCATTCAAGCATGGCGTATAGGATCTTCCCCTTTCTCGATCTATACTACGTAAAGAAAAGACCTACACTAGCAAGAGAAGGCTTGTTCATCACCATAGGCTATCAAGGGCACTTCTTCGGCTAAGCAGTCTCGAAGCGATCAGTTCTCTATGGTTTGCAAGACATCAGAGAGAAACAATAAAATAAAACAAGAATAGAGAAACAATGAAATAAAATAAGAATAACAAAAACAAACCTTGAGTAGATTTTATTAACAATGGAAGAAAATTGACTTACACCGATGTCACCTCAGTACAAGCATGAACTCCTTCCTCCATGAAAGCATCCTCCACTCTCAGTTACATAAAAAAATAAAAGTTACAAAAAAGAAAACCTAAACTACAACTAGCCTAAAAACCCTAGATTTTGCTCTGTAGTTCGCTGTAACGCCCTTCTCGGTTGCTCTGCAGGGGTATTTATAGGTGCAGAAGGAAGTAGAGTCCCAGAACGACTCCTCGAAAAATCTTATCGCCAGATTCATCATGATCCGTGGCCAAGTAGTGGCTGTTGGCCACGCGCTTTCGCACTTGGCCTCCTCTGGTCCGTCCATCGGAGTTGATTCTTCTGGAAGTTGTATTTCGACTCTTTATTTCGAATTTCGGGATAACTTGGGAAGCAAGTTACCCTAAATCCAAATCTTTTAACATGAATTTGTTATCTTTGCACTCTCTTTCTTTGACTTTTATCCTCATCCTGCAAGTATTTAGGGTTGAATAGAAGTCTACCATTCCTCTTCTTTTGGTATTTGCAACTATTGCCCTTAGTAATTGCAATTTTGACATTTGACAATTGCAACTTTTACATTGGGCTTTAAACATGGGCTTTCGGGCTTCTTTTGAGGCTTTATTTCTTTATTTTATTTACTCAAGGCCTGCACACAATAAATAATAAAATATTAGTAAATGTGTAGAATTATAGGAATAAATATGAAAATGTGATACTAAATATAGTGATAAATATGCACTTTTGACTACCTATCACACCCCCACACTTATCTTTTTGCTCGTCCTCGAGTAAAAATCAAAAAAAAAAAAGAAATAAACTAGCTAACTCACTTTCGTAGGAATCACGATTGCACTTAGCACGTGCAACAAGCCGTTAAACCCCTAGGTTACCCTAGAGGACGAGTGTTGTCTCGTGAGGGTTTTCAACGGATTACACCCACAAAATCTATAAAAAGGAAAATATTTGAAATACGTTTGAAGAGACTAAGTAATCTATAGGTTTTTTAGATTATCATTTTTATTCATTCTTAAACTTAGTCTTTATATAGTAATTGTTATCCTTTTTAGGTAAGGGTCAAAATTGAATTTTTGTATAGTCTTTTTCGTTACCCTAAGTCATATGCATCCTTGTGAATTTTTACTAGGAATTCCTTAACTTGGACTCTCATGCCTCTTTATCATTATTATATATATATATTTTTAATATGTATAACTCATCTAATTTTCTTTCGTGTAAGCATAAAGGCTTCTTGAGGCCCTCATACCTAACTAATTGACTATTAGATGTGTTATTACCTATAAAAGTAATTTTTCTTAGTTTTCTTAGGCTTTCTAATCCACTCATGTAGCAAACTTAAAGTCGGTGGCTCCCAAACTGGTTGGTTTTAGGGCACCGGGTGAGAAAACACCCCGCGGACTCAAATTCGAGTGAACTAGGCCACAAAACTAAGGACTTTATTTATAAATCACTTTTAGGCGTGAATACTTATGCTTCTTGAGGCACATGTATCCAGCTTAATCAGTGAATTTCTCTTTTTTTCTTTTTCTTTTTTTAATTATTTATTATAGGGCACAAGAGTCTTTGTCTTAGAATCCTAAATATGTAAATGTATTAGGTATGCACATTTCATTAAGGTAAAAATCAAAACTAATTACTTATTCAATTTTTCCTCCTATACCTAAAAATTCAACAATTTATTTTATTTTGACCAAGTTTTTAGAAATCCTAATCATGATTTTCCTAATTCTTAAGATTAACTTAGATTTCTTTCAAAAGATAAGTCAAATATTGTCCTTTTTCATTTTTTTTCATTTTTTTAATATTAGCACATTTTTGTTAGTTTCTACCTATGTTAGTATGTTAGTAAGCCTCCCCCCACACTTATCTCATGCATTGTCCTCAATGTATGAATGAATGCATGTATGCATGAAAAAGAAGAAAGGGAAGGCAGAAGTTACCTCAAGGTGGTGGTTCCGGTGGTGGTCTAATTGGGCCAAGTGTTGCTACCCAATCAAGATAATGTAGTATTAGGAGGAACCTACCAGAAATCTTTCTTGTATAACCTACTAAAATGTATGTATGATCATTTTTTAACAATTCCACCCCATCAAATTTCCAAATTCCATAATTATTTTCAGAGTCAATTGTGTCAACCGCCTTGTCCCAAATGGAGTGTGAAAAGATGGAATGATTGACTTGGACATCATAAGTACGGGAACGAATACCGACTCAGGAAAGAAACTTAAATCAAGTAATGGTTCAGGAGTCGGGAGAGGTTCAAGAAGTGGGTCCAAATCAATAAGTTGAAACTCAAGTCCACAATCATCTTCCCACAATGGAATGTGACTCAATATTGGTGATTCAAGTTCAGGAATGATAGGTGTGGGAATCAAAACTGACTCTAAAATATTACCTAAGTCGGGTAACAAAACAAGAGTCAATAATGATTCAGGAATTTGAACTTGATCACAGATTTGAGAATCTAGGTCACATATCTCATTGAGTTCAATATCATAAAAATGAGAACTTGCCAATTTATCCATGGGACTTTCAAAATTATAAAATTGGTCAAGTTCAATATGATCATCAAAAATGGGTGATTCAATTTCAGATGAATTGGCACAGGATCCAATGTTGACTCGGGAAAAGTAAAATCAGGTGAAAACACCGGAGTCATTATTGAATCAAGAAGTAGAATTGAATCACCAAGTGGGAGATCATGATCATATTCATGCTCAAGTTCTATTTCAGGAAAGGAATAACTTGCCAAACTATCAAAATTAGAGTTTCGGCAAGTTCAAATGATCGTACTGAATTAGAATCTTGTTGTCCAAAACAACTTGGCTCGTCGGCTCTAACAGAATGGTTAACCATATCAGAAATGGCCGAACGGTGAGAACGTAAAGATTGAACCATCATATCTATTTCATGATCACGAGCTAATCTAGCCTGAGTCATGGCTTCAAGCATCTTTTCATAGTCAATTGGTGTATCATTTTGTTGTGATTGGACTTGAAAAGAGGAAGTGTTGTTAGGACAATCGTGATGAAATTGTGAGTCCGTCAGATTCTGTGATTGTTGCTTGGACTCACGTATCATCATGTCTAAGATTGATGGTTGTTGTTGCTTGGACTCATGCATACTCATCATTTCCAAGATAGATGATTTTCTATTCTGAATGGGTGGATCTGAGTATGAATCTTGGAAATATTGTGGACAAGGTGGATACGGAGGACAAGTTGGTTGAAAATTGGACTCGGGGGAAGAGAAACCCCATGAACTCTGTGAAGAGTTGAAATTATTATGGAAATTATGGTTATAAGATGGGGGCATGGGTTATATGCATTCGGATAAGACCATTCCGGCACACTAGGTTGGTCAAAGTTATGATATGCCGGGTTGGTAATATCTGAAAAAGACGTTGGTGTGTAATATGGATTAAAATTGGAAAAATTGTTATATGCCATATCACACAAACACAAACAAAGAAAAAGAAAACAAACAAATAAGCAAACAAAAAAAAATTCTAACCTAAGTTAGGGTAGACCTATGACCTAGACGACTCCTAACTGGTTAGACTGTCCACGGGAGGTATAATGTAGATTTTGACCATAAGTTAATCAGCCAGGTCAGGGCAAAATTGGTGGGAGGTTTTCCGTCAAAGACGTTCCTTAATTAATAACTACCAATCTTTGGGCTTTCGGCCCTCAATCTCCTTCCTAGACGCTGATTTGGCAGGAGTCAACTTTCAACACCGTTCCCCCTTAGGATAATCTCCTAACTGAGTCCGAGATGTGCCTAGGGCCAACGTCTACTCATTTTTAGTTAGGCTTGGGTTAGTGAGTGAGGAGATTGTTTGTGGGCCAAGGAAAGGTGATGAAATCCCCACCTTATCTTATTTATAGGACAAGCCCTTAAGTCAATTTAGTGCACGTGTAAAGCAATAGACAAATATTCACTCAAAAGCAGTAAATCAGCTAAGGGTGCTTCCTAGTCTATATGCAATGCGACCGTACCTTTGTTGGCCCAAAGGCCTTTCACCCTAGTTTTGATGATGATTAACTCATGTAGTTATGTTTACTAATAATCTTGTGATTTTAGTTCCAGATCATTAATCAAGATATTAGTTGGTGATTGCTTCAAAAAGAAGAGTTTTAGAAGCCTTCACTTGGTGATTCCCGTGCCCGAGCATCAATATTACTCATTTGCACTCGGTGGATCACGGTTTTGGGATCGAGTCTACTTGAAGATGGAAGAACGTCAAGAAGACTTAGGTATCCTATTTTAGTTTAGTATGTTTAGATCCGTTTGTAAAGCTTAGAATAGTTGATATGCTCAAGTGCACAACACACACAAGTTTTATGTTGGATATTGGTTTTCGATTTTCATGAATAGATTGATCAAAACAAGTTTAAATAGTTTATATGTATAATAGATGTATTCTAGTTATACATCATGCTTACTTGACTTATATAAACTTATTTTGACTTTCCTATTCATGTGTTGAAAAATCAAGTTTGATAAAATACAGGTTTTGGTTTTGATAAAATTTGCAAGACTCAAAAATAATTTGAATATGTTGATATATGTCTTGAAATTTTTATCACAAGTTTGTGTTTCAATACAAAATGTTAAAATAAGTTTTATGAAATTTTAGAAGAGATAAAAGAAGTTTTAGAAATATTTTAACTTATGTTTTTCTGCCCTGATCTGTGACTGACAGGCCAGGTCGGTCGACCGCATGGGTCGACCGCACCAAGGGCCGTCGACCCGTGGGGTCGACCGACGTGCATAGAGCCGTGCACGTCTGACAGACATAGGGGCGGTCGACCCGGACGGTCGACCGTATCTGAGAGCTCTGCTCTCTGTATATTTGGGTCGACCGGCCGGTCGACCAGGTTTGCCCAACGGTTACATTTTTGACCGTTGGCGGTCGACCGGGCGGCCGACCGCCAAGCCTGTCAGGCTGCCACATCAGCCTAACGGCTAGTTTTGTTTTGGGGCTATAAATACCCCAACTCTTGGGCTGTTTTGATAAGATTTTTAAGAGCAAAAATTCTCAGTTTCTCCAGAGTTTTAAAGAAGTTTTTAAAGAGTTTTAAAGCTTAAAAGTTTTCATCTTTATTGTTTTCAAGGGTTTGGAAAATTCAAAGAAAAATAGGTTTTTTGGGATATTGCATTAGATCTATATTTTTATCATATTGCAAGTGTTTTCCCAAGGATATTTCTTTGTTATTTGATTTCCAAAATACCTTGATTTCCATACTTGAGCTATCATCTATCCTATTCTATTAGGATCTTTGTTTTGTGGAAAAAGAGAAAAGAAGAGAGATTGTTTGTGGTTGAAAGAAACCACTAGTTGTACACCCTTGTTCTTTTGTATCCCTCTTTGGTAGAGGTGATCGGGTGATTGGTTTGCTCCCTCTAGTGAGAGGTGGAGATTGGTTGTAACCCTCTTTGGTAGAGGCGTTGGTTGTTGTATTGGCTACGGGCCTACCCCTCAGTTGTGAGGCGGTGTTTGAGAGAGGAGTTCGGTACTCCCTTGTTGTACAAATCCTCTTCGGTAGAGGTTCCCTCGGTGGGAGATAGTGGATTAGAAATCCTACACGGTGGTGTAGGCGGGGATGTAGAACTAGGTGCTCGAACCTCGAAACATATCTTTGCCTTTGCGTTTGATCCATTGTCTCTCAACTCTCTCTCTTTACATTTGTGCAAAGCATCATTCATATCATATCATCATACTTGCTTGTGTTGCCTTGCATTATTTCATATTGCTATTCATCCTTATATGCTTGGCTTGATTGTGTGTGTGCCTCACTTATACTTAACCACAAGAGCTTCACATAGCACCTCAACCCATTAAAGGGGAATTAAGAGGAGTTAGTCCAGAATCCTTCACGGGGAATTCGGCTACACTTGTTGGTTGTATTAAGTGTGATTGCATAATTTGCATTAGCTTCGCATTTAGCGCATTTAATTTCTAGATTAGCAAGTACACCAATTCACCCCCCTCTAGGTGTCCTTTTCAATTGGTATCAGAGCTAGTGCTCCTGATACTTAGGCTTAACATCCTAGGAGTGAGATCCATTTGTTTGCTAATCTTGTTTGCATTTGTTTGTTTGCACACATTTAGTTTGCCCTCATGGATAGCCCTCCTATGTTTGATATTTCTAGACTTGAAATTTGAAAAGTTATGATGAGTAGCTATTTGAAGACCCTAGGTTTGCATGTCTTTCTTGCGGCCACCAAGAAATACTATCTTGGAGATCGCAATCATATAGGGGCCAATGCACAAGCCCTTAAGGCCATTAGAAGCACACTTCCTAAAGAATATCTTATGCTTGTTTCTAACATTGATTCCGCCTTTGCAGTGTGGAATTTGTTGACAACAACCACCACCTCCAAGCTTCAAACGCCAATCCAATAAGAAGAGGAATATAGTGGAGATGAATCCGAGCCGCAACAATGCTATACAATCCAAGGGAATGACTCCCTTGAGGTACACTCGGAAACTCAACTAGATAGTTTTGATGCTAGTTCTTCATGTGATGATTATGATGCCCATGCTTTAAATGAAGAACTTTCTATAGTTTGTAAAAAATTGATAGAAAAATATAAGATTTTGAAAAAGAAAAGTCTAGAAATTGAAAAAGAAAATAAAAGTTTGCATTCTAGACTTGACATTGTTTTGCAAGAGAAAGATGAGATTTTGGATGAAAGGGATTCATTAAAATCTCAACTTGATCTCGTTTTAAATGAAAATAAAATTTTGAGAAATAAAAATGATTGTGATGATTTGTTGAAGAAAAATGAGTTTTTATCCTCAAAATTAGATTTTGTTTTAAATAGTAATGATTCCTTGGAAAGAGAAATAGATTTTATTACAAAAGAATTAGATATTTGTGTAAAGAAAAATAAGTCTTTAAAAAATGATATTGTCTCACATGTTTGCCTGTCTCACATGTTTGCCATACTAGGATAGTTTCACTTAGAACACCTAATGCATGCCACACTTATTCTTTGATTAACAATGATATATCTTTGCTTAAGAAGAGTGTTGATTGTTTGGGCTCCACTTTGAGCCAATGTGTAGTGGGCCATACACGTTTGGAAACTTTGTTTCGAAAGAAACAAGTTCCATCTTTTCATGCACACCCATCACGGCATACACATGCTCCTCACGGACACCATCATCACTTGTATGCTCATGTGTACACTTGTACACATTGTGGACGTAAGGGCCACCTTACTAAATTTTGTTACGATAGAATACATGTTTCAAATTTAGTAAAGAATTTTGTTTGGGTTAGAGAAGGTACTAACCCCCATGGACCTAAAAGAGTATGGGTACCAAAGACCACCCCTCCTATTATTTTTGATGTAGGTGTGGGCTCTCACATGACGTGAGAGTGATGGCACCTTGGAGTGGATGTTTTCCGAGCTTCATGGAGATCAATTGATGCATCACTTTCAAGGGAAGTTTGGTGGAGATGACCACCTTGGTTTGGAGACAAGGAAAGTTGCCTTCTAGATTTTGGTAACGATCCCTAACTCCTATTTATTGTTTACATGCTTTTCATGTTTATCATTTATAGCATGTTTTATTGTTTATTATGTTAATGCCATGCTTATTAGACTTGTGATATACATGTTTAGCTATTTTGAGACACCCATGTTTAATATGGATAATTCATTTGTGTTCTCACTATTTGGTTGCTATTGTGTATATCATAGATCTAATAACATGTGTATTTACATAATAATCATGTATTGTTTATCATGATGAATTTTGTTTTGTTTTATTCTTCATGCCTTGATTACATGTTTAGATGTTAGTTTTCATTAAGACTAGGTATATATTTGTGCATATAGTGGGCCACAAATAAATCTATATATGTTTGTGCTTGATTGCTTATTTGTTCCCATTAGATGTGCTAGTAAAGTCTAGTTTTGATGATTCATACATTTTAAACTTGTATTCCTATTTTTGGATTTGTTTTATGATCATTTGTTTTTATTTCATGTATATGTCTATTTTATCCAAATTATTGTTATACATGAATATCCCTTTGAGCCATGTGCCTTCATGCATATATCTGTGGACTCATTGTGTTTGGATATGTATGTATACTTTAGTTTGTATAAGACATACATATACCTTGAAGATTAAATAGTTTTGATGATTTTCATGTTTTCTTGTTTCAAGAAATTTTGAGCTTAATTGGATATTTCATAATGCCATGTCACACATTACTTATACACTCACCATTTTTAAAATATTTCTCATGAGTATGTTTTCATGAGCATGTATGGACTTTATTGAATATTGAGTGTTCTTAAGTGCTATGTGATTTACATGTGTTTTATGAAAATTATTTTTAGTTTATTCCTTGCTTGAAGGATTTCGTACTAGTTTAAAAGATTTTCCATTTAACTAGTTACGGTATTCTTCATTTTGGTAGAGTTTTTCAAACAAAGCTTATTTTTCAAATCTATTTTGAAAACCCCTACCTTCTATGGGAGGATGGATGGGAGATCATGGTCATGTATGCTTTAAAATGAAAAATCATTCAAAACTTGAACTATGATTGGGAGGTAGTAACATGAGATATACATTTGATCTTATTGTTATTTCAATTGGTATCATCGAATTCTTTCAATTGGTATCAATCTTGATATTTCTTGTATACTTATATATGTTTGTATGTATGTATGCTTTCAATTTCAAGAATATCAATTTCAATTGGTATCTATTTTCATACATATATATGTTTTATTTGTGCTTATTATATCCCTATATCTTTAAGCACAAAATCTTGTTTATGCTAGTGCTTGAGTTTTAACTTTGTTTCAATTGATTACTTTTAAATTGGTATCAAGCATATGCATTATTTTACTTGGTATTTCATAAAGGGGGAGAAAATTTAATTTTGTCTTTCAATTGGTATTTGTACTCTCATACTTTATGATTGAAAACTTAAATTGGTATCAAATGTTCAAAATGAAAAATATTTACAATTGGTATCAAAATTTTTGTTTAGACATTCAAAATTTATTATGTTTAATTTCAATTGGTATCAAGATTTTCATGTGTTTTGCTTAAATTGGTATCAATATTTTTTTGTTTCCATTCAATTGGTATCAAGATGCTATTCTTTAACATATTTTCAATTGGTACCTTAATTGATTGTCACCCCTAATTGGTTTTGTTTTTGTTTCAGACAAAAAGGGGGAAAATATTATTTTTATTGATTCGTTGTTTCGAACAAAAGGGGGAGAAAAATTTATTAATTTAGTTTTGTTTTTACCCCTTATTGAAGATTGATTCTTTGTATTAAAAAAAAAGAGAGAGAGAAGATTTTATTTTGTTGTGGTTTTTACCCCTTTGTTGATGATTGACAAAAAGGGGGAGAATTATTTGAGAAAGATTATAGTTTATATATGCATGTTTATGTTTTGCATATATTAAGTTTAATTTAGTTTAATTTTAATTGATATCAAGAGCATGTTTTGTAATTGGTTTCTAGAGCATATTTTGTTTTGAACATTTCATTGGTATCTAGAACCTTTTATTGTTTATGTATAGATATGCATGTTTCATGTTTCATGTTTTGTGTTTAGTATTCATTGCACATTTATTGTTTATTTGTTTATGCATGAGTTAAGGGGGAGCTTCTTTGAAGCTTAACTTTAATCCATGCATATATAACTCCATGAGTTTTGTCATCATCAAAAAGAGGGAGATTGTTGGCCCAAAGGCCTTCCACCCTAGTTTTGATGATGATTAACTCATGTAGTTATGTTTACTAATAATCTTGTGATTTTAGTTGCAGATCATTAATCAAGATATTAGTTGGTGATTGCTTCAAAAAAAAGAGTTTTAGAAGCCTTCACTTGGTGATTCCCGTGCCCGAGCATCAAGATTACTCATTTGCACTCGGTGGATCACGGTTTGGGATCGAGTCTACTTGAAGATGGAAGATCGTCAAGAAGACTTAGGTATCCTAGTTTTAGTTTAGTGTGTTTAGATCCATTTGTAAAGCTTAGAATAGTTGATATGCTCAAGTGCACAACACACACAAGTTTTATGTTTGGATATTGGTTTTCGGTTTTCATGAATAGATTGATCAAAACAAGTTTAAATAGTTTATATGCATAATAGATGTATTCTAGTTATACATACATGCTTACTTGACTTATACAAACTTATTTTGACTTTCCTATTCATGTGTTGAAAAATCAAGTTTGATAAAATACAGGTTTTGGTTTTGATAAAATTTGCAAGACTCAAAAATAATTTGAATATGTTGATATATATCTTGAAATTTTTATCACAAGTTTGTGTTTCAATACAAAATGTTAAAACAAGTTTTATGGAATTTTAGAAGAGATAAAAGAATTTTTAGAAATATTTTAACTTATGTTTTTCTGCCCTGATCTATGACTGACAGGCCAGGTCGGTCGACCGCATGGGTCGACCGCACCAAGGGCCGGTCGACCCGTGGGGTCGACCGACGTGCATAGAGCCGTGCACGTCTGGCAGACACAGGGGCGGTCGACCCGGACGGTCGACCGTATCTGAGAGCTCTGCTCTCTGTATATTTGGGTCGACCGGGCGGTCGACCGGGTTTGCCCAACGGTCACATTTTTGACCGTTGGCGGTCGACCGGGCGGCCGACCGCCAAGCCTGTCAGGCTGCCACATCAGCCTGACGGCTAGTTTTGTTTTGGGGCTATAAATACCCCAACTCTTGGGCTGTTTTGATAAGATTTTTAAGAGCAAAAATTCTCAGTTTCTCCAGAGTTTTAAAGAAGTTTTTAAAGAGTTTTAAAGCTTAAAAGTTTTCATCTTTATTGTTTTCAAGGGTTTGAAAAATTCAAAGAAAAATAGGTTTTTGGGATATTGCTTTAGATCTACATTTCTATCATATTGCAAGTGTTTTTTCAAGGATTTTTCTTTGTTATTTGATTTCCAAACACCTTGATTTCCACACTTGAGCTATCATCTATCCTATTCTATTAGGATCTTTGTTTTGTGGAAAAAGAGAAAAGAAGAGAGATTGTTTGTGGTTGAAAGAAACCACTAGTTGTACACCCTTGTTCTTTTTGTATCCCTCTTTGGTAGAGGTGATCGGGTGATTGGTTTGCTCCCTCTAGTGAGAGGTGGAGATTGGTTGTAACCCTCTTCGGTAGGGGCGTTAGTTGTTGTATTGGCTACGGGCCTACCCCTCGGTTGTGAGGCGGTGTTTGAGAGAGGAGTTCGGTACTCCCTTGTTGTGCAAATCCTCTTCAGTAGAGGTTCCCTCGGTGGGAGATAGTGGATTGGAAATCCTACACCGTGGTGTAGGCGGGGATGTAGAGCTAGGTGCTCGAACCTCGAAACATATCTTTGCCTTTGCGTTTGATCCATTGTCTCTCAACTCTCTCTCTTTACATTTGTGCAAAGCATCTTTCATATCATATC
Organism: Agave tequilana; assembly: GCA_038442645.1. Classification (NCBI taxonomy): domain Eukaryota; kingdom Viridiplantae; phylum Streptophyta; class Magnoliopsida; order Asparagales; family Asparagaceae; genus Agave; species Agave tequilana. Next base: position 13,397 of record JAVJIF010032290.1, read on the forward strand.
ATCATACTTGCTTGTGTTGCCTTGTATTATTTCATATTGCTATTCATCCTTATATGCTTGGCTTGATTGTGTGTGTGCCTCACTTATACTTAACCACAAGAGCTTCACATAGCACCTCAACCCATTAAAGGGGAATCAAAAGGAGTTAGTCCAGAGCCCTTCACGGGGAATTCGGCTACACTTGTTGGTTGTATTAAGTGTGATTGCATAATTTGCATTAGCTTCCGCATTTAGCGCATTTAGTTTCTAGATTAGCAAGTACACCTATTCACCCCCCTCTAGGTGTCCTTTTCAACCTTGTCTTCAGCACTCTTCAACAAAAATTAAAAAAAGTTAAATAGACACTTGCTTATATGCAGGAGTCTAAAATTTATTTTTATTTTTTTTCAACAAATAGGTTACTGTTAATTATTAGCAGTATACAGATTTATCACAGAATAAATTGTAACAGAGCAATAAATCAGATTTGCAACTTGCAGCAACCTGCAGAAAACAGGGTGAGTAGTGAACTACTCAGGCCGCAGAAACGCGGCTTTTGCCGCGGAACCGCGGCTCTGTAGTCGGCCCTGTTGCTCTGCCTTCGAGGGCAGAGGCACATAGTTGCTATATTTCCTTACTGCTGTTAGTTTTCCTGTTCTCCAAACCTGCAAACAGAAAGAATAAAAGAATTAGTTATTTATTTATTTATTTTTTTTAGAGAATACTTACCGTCCCTCCCCGGCAACGGCGCCAAAATTTTGATTGAGATTTTCCTGCACACAAAATATAGAATATTAGGTTTAGAAGTAAAGATGTGCAAGGTGCTCAATTCTAATCCGCTGTAGCAATGGCTATGCGGGTCGTGATCCTCAGGGAGGGGCTAGCGATGGAAGCTTGTTTAGCAAGTTCTCTAAAAATTTCTTCTTTTAGTTATTAAAAGAAAAATAAGAATATAGTAGTTAAAGTTAAGTTAGAAAGGAAGCGGTATTTACAATGAGTTGGGAAAGAAAGAATTGAAGTGTTGGTGATTTAATCTACAAAAAATAAAAGAAAGAAAACTATAAACTAAAAACACATACTACCTCTTCTGTCTTGTTTACCTTTGATCCGTTGCAACGACTTACCTTGTCTTTGAAGGCATTCAAGCATGGCGTATAGGATCTTTCCCCTTCTCGATCTACACTACGAAAAGAAAAGACAAACTACACTAGCAAGAGAAGGCTTATTCATCACCATAGGCCATCAAGGGCACTTCTTCGGCTAAGCAGTCTTGAAGCGATCAGTTCTCATGGTTTGCAAGACATCAGAGAGAAACAATAAAATAAAACAAGAATAGAGAAACAATGAAATAAAACAAGAATAACAAAAACAAACCTTGAGTAGAGTTTATTAACAATGGAAGAAAAGTTGACTTACACCGATGTCACCTCAGTACAAGCATGAACTCCTTCCTCCATGAAAGCATCCTCCACTCGCAGTTACTGATTGAGATTTTATCAATTGAAAGAGAGTTCAGAATTCTTAGTCTCAATGCGAATCCGCTGTAGCAAGGGCTCAAGCGGGTCGTGATCCTCAGGGAAGGATGCGATAAAAGCTTTTCGACTCGATTCCTCTGTATGCTTCAAGTAAGAAGAGAGAGATTAGATTGGTGATGAAAATATGAGATTAAAGACGTGGTTTTGCTGATCTTCTACCACAACCCTATTGCAAGTTAAGGAGCTTGATCTTCATCTTAAGATTGATATGATTCACCCTAGGTCATTACAAATAATTCAAGCAAGAAAAATCAATGCTAGATTCTTACTAAGTTACATAATCTAAAAACTAAACTATGGTTCATCCTAACATCTAGGTGCAGCCTAATAAAAGACGAATCTCAAACTTATGCTGTCCTAGTTCTTAAGTTGAAGTCATGAAAAGCCTTTTTAATATGCAACCTAGATTAGGATTTCTAGGTATTTGTTTAATCTTCTAGAAAAATTATTTTTAATACCTAGGGTTTCGATTGATGTTCCTTAATCAGATCTAGGCTTAACTGCTCTAGGGTTGCTTCAAGAGTCTCAGCAAACCACTAGAGAGATTTAGTTCTTCATTATTTTTTTTTCAAATTATTTATTTTTTTTATTATTTTTTTTTATGAGAAAGATTGCAAGGAAAAGAAAACGAAAACAAGAAGAGATCACAGATTAAAACAAAGAGATCACAAAAAGAAATAAAATTTGCAAAAATTAAAAGAGAACAAAAGAGTGACCTTTATTTCAGATGAATCTCCGGTTACACAATCGTCTCCTTCTTCTCCACAACGAGCATGAAATAAAAATTATAACTTGTGCAGAAATTTAGAAAAATAGCTAAAGAAAACCCTAGTCGTCTCTGCATGCCCCGTACGTTGCACTTTGCAGGGATATTTATAGTGCAGAAGAAGATAGAGTCCCGGATGAAGTTGTAGACGAAGTCTGGTAGTCAGACTCATCGACTTTGCCGCGCCTTGCCGCGCGTCCGCGGCACTTTTGTGGCTTCTGGCCGCGCGCTTTGGCGCGTGGCCTCTCCTGGTCCGTCCATATGGGCACCTGCTTCTAGAAGTGTGATCCTGGCTCTCCATCTTGGGATTTCGAGATAACTTAGTAATCAAGTTACCTTGATTTCAAATATCCCAAATCTTCTATCCACGAATTTTGGGCTTTTATCCTCATCCTGCAAGTGTTTAGGGTTGGGTAGAAGTCTAGCCTTCCCTCATCTTTGATATTTGCAACTTTAGCCCTTGTATTTGCATTTTGACTTCTTGTAATTGCACTTTTTCACCTGGGCTTCAAACATGGGCTTGGATCTGGGCTTTTGGGCTCTTTAAGCTTTATTTCTTATTAAAATAATACTTCGAGGCCTGCACACATTAAATAACGAAATATTAATAAATGTGCATTATAATATGAATAAATGTGCAAATGTGATGGTACATATGATGATAATTATGTATTTTTCACTACCTATCACACCCCCACACTTATCTTTTTGCTCGTCCTCGAGTAAAATCAAAAAGAAAGAGAAAAATCTAACCTAGTTAACTCACTTTCGTAGGAATCACGGTTGCACTTAGCATGTGCAATAAGCCGTTAAACCCTAGGTTACCCTAGAGGACGAGTGTTGTCTCGTGAGGGTTTTCAGCGGATTACACCCACAAAATCCATAAAAAGGAAAATATTTGAATTATTATTGAAGAGACTAAGTAGTCTATAAGTTTTAGGATTATCATTTTTATTCATTCTTCAAACCTGGTCTTTATAAAGTCAATTGTTATTCATTTTAGGTAAGGATTAAAATTGAATTTCTAATATAGTCTTTTTCGTTACCAAAAGTCATATGCACCTTTGTGAATCTAGGAATTCCTTAACTTGGACTCTCATGCCTCTTTATTATTTTTATAACATCATCTAATTTTCTTTCGTGTAAGTATCAAGGCTTCTTGAGGCCCTCATACCTAACTAATTGACTATTAGATGTGTTAATATTTTTTTTTTGGCATGTATAGCTCATCTAATTTTCTTTTGTATAAGTATCAAGGCTTCTTGAGGCCCTCATACCTAACTAATTGATTATTAGATGTGTTAATACATATATTATATTTCTTAGTCTTCTTAGGCTTTCTAATCCACCCATGTAACGAACTTAAAGTCGATGACTCCCAAACCGGTTGGCTTTAGGGCACCAGGTGAGAAAACACCCCGCGGACTCAAATTCGAGTGAACTAGGCCCCAAAACTAAGGACTTTATTTTATTTACTCACCTTTAGGCATGAATACTTATGCTTCTTGAGGCACATGTATCAGCTTAATTGGTGATTTTTTTCTTCTTCTTTTTTTTTCTTTTTTTTTTATGAGGCACAAGGTCTTTGTCTTAGAATCCTAGATATGCATTTGGTATGCACATTTCATTAAGGTAAAAATCAAGACTAATTATTTATTCAATTTCTCCTCCTATACCTAAAATTTAAACAATTTATTTATTTTGACCAAGTTTTTAGAAATCCTAATCATGATTTTCCTAATTCTTAAAACTAACTTAGATTTCTTTCAAAAAATAAGTCAAAGTATTATCCTTTTTATAACATTTTTTTTTAATTATTTTTTTTTATATTTTCAATTATTTTTTTTTTTTATATTACATACCCTTCCCCCACACTTGTTTCATGCATTGTCCCTAATGTATGAATGAAATGTATGGATGCATGAACTGGCAGAAAGATATAATCACCGATACAGTGGGTCAAAAAGACCCATCGCTGCATTAGCTTCCGGCACAGACTCCAAAAAGATTTTAAGACGTTGACCATTTACCTTGAATGCATTGCCATTTTTGGGGTCGTAGATCTCTATGGCTCCGTGTGGAAACACCGTCTTAACAATGAATGGTCCTGTCCATCTTGACTTCAATTTACCGGGAAAGAGATGAAGTCTAGAGTTGTAAAGTAAAACTTTTTGTCCTTGGACAAAAGTTTTTCTCGTGATGAATTTATCGTGAAAATCCTTAACTCTATCATTTGCAATCTTCGCATTCTCGTATGCATCATTCCTCAACTCCTCTAGTTCAGAAATTTGTAATTTTCGAAACTCACCGGCCTTATCTAAATCGAAATTTAGCTGCTTAATTGCCCAAAGGGCCCGGTGCTCTAGCTCGACAGGAAGGTGGCAAGCCTTTCCAAAGACCAGTCTGTAGGGAGACATTCCTAGAATCGTCTTAAAGGCAGTCCTATATGCCCATAGGGCATCCACCAGTTTGGTGGACCAGTCTTTCCTATTCTGATTCACAGTCTTCTCCAAAATGAGCTTGACTTGCCTATTAGAAACTTCTACCTGCCATCTAGTTTGAGGATGGTAGGGCGTAGACAACTTGTGGGTAATGGCATATTTTCGCATAAGAGCTTCAAAAGTTCTATTGCAAAAATGTGTGCCATTGTCGCTAATGATGGCTCGAGGGATTCCAAAGCGTGAGATGATATTATCTTTCAAGAATTTGACAACAACTTTGTTGTCATTTGTCTTGCAAGGGACAGCTTCTACCCACTTTGACACGTAGTCTACGGCCAACAAGATGTACTGGTGCCCAAACGAATTAGGGAAGGGTCCCATAAAATCAATGCCCCATACGTCGAAAAGTTCTACTTCTAGAATGGGATTTAGGGGCATCATATTTCGTTTGGAAATTCTTCCTATCATTTGACATCTTGTGCAAGTTTTGCAATACTCAAATGCGTCTCTAAACACAGTTGGCCAATAAAAGCCACTTTGCAGAATTTTCTCGGCAGTTTTGCGGGGACCAAAATGTCCACCGCAAGCGAACTCATGACAAAAAGCTAGCACGCTTCTAGTCTCCTCGTCGGAGACACATCTCCTAATGATTTGGTCGCTACAATATTTGAAAAGATAAGGATCTTCCCACATGTAATACCGAACTTGAGACAAGAATCGGTATCTATCCTGTTTAGACCAACTAGGTGGTGTTTGGTTTGTGACTAAGTAATTTACTATGTCAGCAAACCATGGCTCCTTAGAGATGGCTAGAAGTTGCTCATCGGGAAAATTGTCATTGATGGGCAGCTCGTCAGAAGGTGCGTTTGGCACACGAGAGAGATGGTCAGCTACGACATTTTCGACACCTTTTTTATCTCGAATTTCGAGATCGAATTCTTGAAGGAGAAGGATCCAACGAATGAGTCGGGCCTTCGCATCTTTTTTAAGCATAAGGTATCGAAGAGCAGAATGGTCAGTGAAAATCGTGGTCTTGGTCCCAAGTAGGTATGGGCGGAATTTCTCCAAAGCGAACACTACTGCCAAGAATTCCTTCTCGGTTGTAGTATAGTTCATTTGGGCGTCATTGAGCGTCCTACTCGAATAATAGATCACGTGTTGCTTGCTGTCCTTAAGCTGTCCTAAGACAGCACCTATCGCAAAATCTGAGGCATCGCACATGATCTCAAAAGGCTTGGACCAGTCCGGAGGTGAGATGATAGGAGCAGAGATAAGCTCTATTTTCAATTTCTCCCATGCACTATGGCACCTATCATCAAAGATGAAGGACACGTCTTTAGCTAGAAGGTTTGTAAGGGGTCTAGCAATTTTGCTAAAGTCCTTAATGAACCTACGATAAAATCCGGCGTGTCCTAAGAAAGACCGAATGTCCTTCACGCATCGCGGAAGTGGAAGTCTCGCTATGATCTCCACCTTGGCCTTGTCTACCTTAATCCCTTCCCTAGATATCTCGTGACCTAGGACAATCCCATGTTGCACCATGAAGTGACACTTTTCCCAATTTAGGGTCAAGTTCTTTTGGTGCACCTACTCAGCACTAGCTCCAAGTGATGGAGACACTGGTCAAATGAATTTCCATAGACGGAGAAGTCGTCCATGAAAATTTCTAAGAAATGCTCAACCATATCAGAAAACAGGCTTAACATACAACGTTGGAATGTGGCGGGGGCATTGCACAAGCCGAAAGGCATTCGACGGTAGGCAAATGTCCCAAATGGACATGTGAACGTTGTCTTCTCTTGATCCTCCGGCGCTATAGGAATTTGGTTATACCCTGAATAACCGTCCAAAAAGCAGTAATACTCATGACCTGCTAATCTTTCCAACATTTGGTCAATGAAAGGGAGGGAAAAATGATCTTTCCTAGTGGCTGCGTTCAACTTGCGGTAGTTTATGCATACTCTCACCTTGGTAGGCAATCGTGTTTGCACTAACTCATGCTTGTCGTTCTCTACCACAGTAAAACTAGACTTCTTAGGGACCACATGCATTGGGCTAACCCATTCGCTATCGGAAATGGGATAAATGATCCCATTATCTAACAGTTTCACTATTTCGGCGTGTACAACCTCCTGCATGAGTGGGTTTAGCCTACGCTGTGGATCCCTCTTCGGTCTAACCCCTTCCTCTAGATGGATACGATGCTGGACTATCGTAGGGCTCAGTCCCTTGATATCTGCCATAGTCCAACCAATGGCTTCCCTATGTCTCCTAAGGGTTGCCAGCAGGTCCTCCTCTTGCCTATTGGTCAAATTAGATGCAACTATGACCGGTAACGTCTCTTGTTCACCTAGGTAGGCGTACTTAAGATGTTTGGGCAAGGCTTTTAACTCCAAAGAAGGAGTTGGCTCATGGGTGGAGGAGTTAAGCTAGAATCTCCCATCTCTATAGAACTCAGATTTGATTCCCATTCGATCTCATCAAGACTGATATCACTTGTTTCTAACTCTTCCTCTTCCTCTGACTCAATTATGATCTCATCATTATGCTCACTCGTCATGTTCTCAATGGAGTTAACCTCAAAGGGTTGGTCGGTCACATCGTAGGGATGCTTACCTAGGTTGAAAATATTGACTTCCTTGGTCATATCCCCAAAGTCAGTCTCATGGAACCGTTTCTACAATTTATAATTGCATTAGCGGTTGCTAGGAACGGTCTTCCTAAGATAACGGGAGTTTGGGACCTAGGATTAGACACAGGTTGTGTCTCTAAGACAATGAAATCTACTGGGTAAATGAATTCTCCTACCCGTATGAGAACGTCATTGATTTCTCCCTTAGGAACTTTGATAGAGCGGTCAGCCAACTGAATAGTAACTTGGGTCGGGTTGAGTTCACCTAATCCAAGTTGTTGATACACGGAGAAAGGGAGCAAATTGATGCTGGCTCCTAAATCGAGGAGTGCTCGATTGATTTCGGCTCGACCTATGGTGCAAGAAATGGTGGGGCAACCTGGGTCCTTATACTTGATAGGGATCTGGTTGGACAGTAGCTCACTAATGTTAGTGGCTAGAAAAACCTTCTTAGGCACATTAGTCTTTCTTTTCTTGGTGCACATGTCCTTAATGAATTTGGCATAACTAGGGACCTGTTGGATTGCATCAAGAAGTGGAATGTTGAGCCTAACTTGATTGAACACCTCTAATAATTTCTCCATGTGTGCATTGTTGTTGCTTCTAAGCCTATTTGGAAATGGAGCTATAGGCTGGTGCAACTGATCTGCTGACTTTTCAGCTTCAGTTTCCTTGGGACTGGATGGAGAAGGAGTGGAGCTAGATGGAATGGAAGTGGAGCTAGATGGAATGGATGGCTGAGATGGATCCGATGGCATAGATACTTGATTATCAACTTGTTTCCCCGATCTGAGTGTATGAACCATGTGACACTGATTTGGGTCTTGAGCCTCATTGGCTGGCCTAGGATTCCTAGGATTTGGCAATGGTTGACTCGGTAGGGTACCCCTCTGTCTCTCTTGCTGGTTCAATTGGAACTCTATCCTACTTAGGACTTGAGCCAGCGTGTCTTGGCTTTTGACTAGGGTATCCACCTTTCTTTCCAAATTTGAAAGTCTTGTCTCCATTTGTGAATTTTGGAAAGACGGTGGAGGATTAGGGAAATTTTGTTGATAGGGCGGATTTTGGAAGTTGTTGGAGAATTTGGGCCTCACTTGATCATTGTTGCTTGGGCCCCATGAAAAATTGGGATGGTTTCTCCAACCGGGATTGTAGGTGGGTGCATAAGGATTATTGGCGGGCCTTGTGAAGGCCGCACTCATATGTTCAGGCAAGCTTTGATGCGCGATGAAAACAGGACATTCCTCAAACACATGGTTCATATCTTGACAATAAGTACAGCCTGCCGAAGATGTTGGGCTGACTTGGTTCACAGAGACTGGTTCTTTAGTTTCAAGAGCCTTAAGTCTTCGCATAACAGCAGCTAACTTAGCATCGGTTGCTACGTTGGCCTCAATGGAATGGATACCTCCTTTAGAAGAAGTAGGGTCATTAGTCCTAGATTTTTCAGGAGTAGGGTCCCATTGGATCGATTTTTCAGCTAATTCCTCAAACAATGTCCATCCTTCATCTTCATTCTTTTGCAGAAATTCTCCTTGACACATGGATTCTAACAGTGTTTTAGTAGAATAATCTAATCCATCATAGAGAACTTGGCAAAGTCGCCATTTCTCTATCCCATGGTGAGGACATTAGGCAAGGAGATCCTTAAAACGCTCGAAGTATTTCCAAAAAGGTTCATTGGCTGTTTGCTTAAACTGGAGGATATTCTTCCTAATCAGTGCAGTCTTGTGAACGGGATAAAATTTCTTTAAGAAGGCCTTAATGAAATTATCCCAAGAAGATATTGAACCGGCCTCTAGACTGTAGAGCCATTTCTTTGCTAAATCCTTCAAAGCAAAGGGGATAAACCTAAGTTTGATAGCATCGTCTCCTAACTTAGGTATATTCATCATTTGACATACTTCTTCAAATTTCCTTATGAAGAAGTATGCATCCTCAGATTCAAGTCCATGAAATTTGGGAAGAGTGTTGATGTATTGTGGCTTGAGTTCATATGGGTCAACACTTTCGATAGTGAGCTGGATGCAAGAAGGAAGAGAGGTTCTAATAGGATAGAACCTATCTTGGAGTGACTGTGGTTGTGCCATGTGTGAGTCGGGCTTGAGCTCGGGTGGTGAACTAGTTCTAGTTAGCCTGGATGTAAGTGGGTCTCTCGACCAAGCGGTCATGCACAATCAGCAAACAAGTTCACCCAATCAATCAAAAAAAGAAAAACAATCAAAAATCCTAATCTAGGGTAAGCCTTGACCTAGACGACTCCTAACTTTAGACTGTCCTTAGGAGGTCTACTATCGACGTTAACCACAAGCTAATCGGCCAGGTAGGTGGCAAGACCGGTGGGAGGTTTTCCGTCAGAGACGTTCCTTAATTAAATAACCACCGTTCTTCGGGCTTTCGGCCCTCAATCCCCTGCCTAGACACCGATTTGACAAGAGTTAATTTCGAACAATTTTCCTCCTTCGGTCAATCTCCTATTGAGTCCGAGTTAACCTAGGGCCAACGTCTAGTCAAATTTTACTTAAGGTTAGGGTTATGAGTGTGACGGATATGATTTGTGGGCCAAGGAAGGGTGATGAAATCCTCACCTTATCTTTCTTATGGGTTATGCCCTTAAGATGAATTAGTGTACGTGTAAAGCGGTAGAAAAGTAATCACTCAAGAAAGCAGTAAACAACCAAGAGTGTTTCCTAATCTATATGCTATGCAAACGTACCTTGTCGCCAGCACTCTTCAACAGAATTAAAAAAATGTAAATAGACACGTGCCCTAAATGCAAGAGTCTAAAAATTTTTTTTTTTATTTTCAACAAATGGGTTAATGTTATTAATTAGCAGTTGCAGAGTGATCACAGAGAAATAATATCACAGCAGAAAATAGAATTTTGCACTGCAGAGCAACCTGCAGAAAAATGTATCAGTAGTCCACTACAATTGCCGCGGATTCGCGGCTTTTGCCGCGTTTCTGCGGCAAAGTTGTAGGTCCAGGTGCTCTGCCTTCGAGGGCAGAGGCACTGGATAGCTATATGTGCTTTCTGCTGCTCTGTTTTTGTTTCCTGTTCTCTGTACCTGCAACAGAAAAGAAAGAATGATTAGAACGAGGAAATCGTGCCGTTCCTTCCCCGGCAACGGCGCCAAAATTTGATTGAGATTTTATCAATTGAAAGAGAGTTCAGAATTCATAGTCTCAATGCGAATCCGCTGTAGCAAGGGCTCAAGCGGGTCGTGATCCTCAGGGAAGGATGCGATAAAAGCTTTTCGACTCGATTCCTCTGTATGCTTCAAGTAAGAAGAGAGAGATTAGATTGGTGATGAAAATATGAGATTAAAGACGTGGTTTTGCTGATCTTCTACCACAACCCTATTGCAAGTTAAGGAGCTTGATCTTCATCTTAAGATTGATACGATTCACCCTAGGTCATTACAAATAATTCAAGCAAGAAAAATCAATGCTAGATTCTTACTAAGTTACATAATCTAAAAACTAAACTATGGTTCATCCTAACATCTAGGTGCAGCCTAATAAAAGACGAATCTCAAACTTATGCTGTCCTAGTTCTTAAGTTGAAGTCATGAAAAGCCTTTTTAATATGCAACCTAGATTAGGATTTCTAGGTATTTGTTTAATCTTCTAGAAAAATTATTTTTAATACCTAGGGTTTCGATTGATGTTCCTTAATCAGATCTAGGCTTAACTGCTCTAGGGTTGCTTCAAGAGTCTCAGCAAACCACTAGAGAGATTTAGTTCTTCATTATTTTTTTTCAAATTATTTATTTTTTTTATTATTTTTTTTTATGAGAAAGATTGCAAGGAAAAGAAAACGAAAACAAGAAGAGATCACAGATTAAAACAAAGAGATCATAAAAAGAAATAAAATTTGCAGAAATTAAAAGAGAACAAAAGAGTGACCTTATTTCAGATGAATCTCCGGTTACACAATCGTCTCCTTCTTCTCCACAACGAGCATGAAATAAAAATTACAACTTGTGCAGAAATTTAGAAAAATAGCTAAAGAAAACCCTAGTCGTCTCTGCATGCCCCGTACGTTGCACTTTGCAGGGATATTTACAGTGCAGAAGAAGATAGAGTCCCGGATGAAGTTGTAGACGAAGTCTGGTAGTCAGACTCATCGACTTTGCCGCGCCTTGCCGCGCGTCCGCGGCACTTTTGTGGCTTCTGGCCGCGCGCTTTGGCGCGTGGCCTCTCCTGGTCCGTCCATATGGGCACCTGCTTCTAGAAGTGTGATCCTGGCTCTCCATCTTGAGATTTCGAGATAACTTAGTAATCAAGTTACCTTGATTTCAAATATCCCAAATCTTCTATCCACGAATTTTGGGCTTTTATCCTCATCCTGCAAGTGTTTAGGGTTGGGTAGAAGTCTATCCTTCCCTCATCTTTGATATTTGCAACTTTAGCCCTTGTATTTGCATTTTGACTTCTTGTAATTGCACTTTTTCACCTGGGCTTCAAACATGGGCTTGGATCTGGGCTTTTGGGCTCTTTAAGCTTTATTTCTTATTAAAATAATACTTCGAGGCCTGCACACATTAAATAACGAAATATTAATAAATGTGCATTATAATATGAATAAATGTGCAAATGTGATGGTACATATGATGATAATTATGCATTTTTCACTACCTATCAGTTACATAAAAAAAAATAAAAGTTACAAAAAAGAAAACCTAAACTACAACTAGCCTAAAAACCCTAGATTTTGCTCTGTAGTTCGCTGTACGCCCTTCTCGGTTGCTCTGCAGGGGTATTTATAGGTGCAGAAGGAAGTAGAGTCCCAGAACGACTCTTCGAAAAATCTTATCGCCAGATTCATCATGACTGCCGCGGAAACGCGGCTATGGCCGCATTTCCGCGGCCAAGTAGTGGCTGTTGGCCACGCGCTTTCGCGCGTGGCCTCCTCTGGTCCGTCCATCGGGGTTGATTCTTCTGGAAGTTGTATCTCTTTATTTTGAATTTTCGGGATAACTTGGGAAGCAAGTTACCCTAAATCCAAATCTTTTAACACGAATTTATTATCTTTGCACTCTCTTTCTTTGGCTTTTATCCTCATCCTGCAAGTATTTAGGGTTGAATAGAAGTCTATCCTTTCCTCTTCTTTTGGTATTTGCAACTATTGCCCTTAGTAATTACAATTTTGACAGTTGACAATTGCAACTTTTGCATTGGGCTTTAAACATGGGCTTTCGGGCTTCTTTTGAGGCTATATTCCTTTATTTTTATTTACTCAAGGCCTGCACACAATAAATAATAAAATATTAGTAAATGTGCATAATTATAGGAATAAATATGAAAATGTGATAGTAAATATTGTGATAAATATGCACTTTTGACTACCTATCAGCGTAGCAGGAGGAACTGGCGCTATCTTTACCCTCCCTCACAAGACGCCCAACTCTTATGCTAGTCTTGATTTTTGCACGTGGTATTTCATGGCGAATAAGGTGCCTGGATTTAGAATAAACACGTCGTGCATCAAGGGCATTAAATCCACGTACAAGGCTAAGGTGGGGTTCAAGGGTTGTCGGATGCGAGGGATGGCCGAGTATCAGGAGGCTGAGAAGGAAGCGAAAAAAGAGGCCAGGAGAGAGGCTAGTAGAGCAGGAGCAATTTCGGGGTCTGAGTCTGGAGCAGGAGCCGCAGAGGAACACCACATCTGAAGGACTCGACATGCCGTGCCCAAGCGTTCTTGATCCTCTGCTTCCCAAGGCAAGCCTAGCCCGAAGAAGGCCAAAAAAGGAACTGAGGCTGAAATTTCAGCCCAGATGCCTGAAATCATTCCTCTTGGTACTGAGGAGAAGGAGGAGGAGGAGAAAGAAGAGGAGGAAGTCCCGGCTCTTCGTCCCGAGGTTTACGTCACAGGGGTCCTGTAATCTTGGCGGGGGGAGAGCCTGCAGGCCAATCCCTCGTGGTCGAAGGGTTTGAACAGCCTGAAGAAGTGACGGAAAGGGTGATTAGTGTTTATATTTTCATATTTTTCATCACATTTTCATATTTATCTTAATAAAATTCTGTTCACTAATGGGTGTTTCTCCTTATTTCTATGTCCATGGCTTGAAGAAAAGAGGCCCAAAACTCTAACATATTTGAGGAATTTTTTAGAACCAAGAAGAAACCCAACACTTGAAGCCAATCTACTATTGCTGGGGGCAGAAGTTAGTACATTTATTGCGGATACAGACCCTTTGCTCTAGCACCAGTCTGCATGCTCCGATGCTGGCAGACTGACGCCAACATGGCCACGAAAATGTGGCCCAGGCCGTGTTTCTGCAGCCATCCTAGGGCCGTTCTGCCAGCGCCAGGGCCATGCTCCCCACTCCACCCCCCAATGCTCCCGTGCCTATAAGTACTCTCCAAGATTTCCAGAGAAGGAGAGATCCCAGAGAATAGGAGTTCTTATTAGTTGGTAGTTGTATTTTTTGCTTTCTTGTATTCCTTCTTTGTTTCTTGTACTAGGTTAGCCATGAGAGAGAGAGAGAGAGAGAGAGAGAGAGAGAGAGAGAGAGTGAAGCTTGTATCTTGAAGGTGAAGTTTTTCCTTTACCACATTGTTCTTTTTATTTTTACCTTACTTTTGCTTACACTACTTTAGTATGTTTTCTCTCCTTTCATCTTCTCTTTTGTTTTCATCTACCATGTCTAACTAACTTTCTTATAGTATTGCTAACTAACTACTAACCCACTAACCTCTAGTAATTTGCTTGAATAACTCATATGAATCAATAAGTGTCAAACAAGCTTTGTGTAAACAAGAACTATGATATCTTACGATAAAGGTTTTTAACTCTGATTTACTAACAAGTAGACTCACTTTCTTATTTCATACTTGACTCCTAAGTTTTTGATGATCTATAGAAGTTGTTAACTCTACTTGATTTTTATAATTTCGTGGAACTCTCATGCATCCTTCCCGATACCAATAGAGCACTTGTTTCTTCCTCCATACTTGCCTTCAAATAGATCTTGATGGAGGAATGTTCGAGTTTTGCCATGTGAAGTAAGGTGATGGGAGGAGCTTTCATTTGATCTACCACATGAAAAGTTCTTATCCACAAGGTTTGTGATTGCCTATGATTCACTATGAGGCTATGTCTTCAAGAAGTTAGAGGTTAGTGGGTGCAATTAGTAGAAAGTTAGCCATGCATCTTTTCCATCTCTAAAAATACAGAATACTTTTCCAGCAATAAAATATTTCAAACCATCTCTATAATCTTTCTTGTTTGTCTTTCGATTCATTCTTTAAACAAAGAAACATCTTTTCTACGAGCAAGAAGACCGCACATCAAGCTTCTATCACCTTCCCTCCTCGTGGACACGACTCGTATAAGCCACTTCGTTATTATGAAAGAATCGCTAAAGATACCACATCGACCATCTCTCTTTTACTTATTCTTGTGCATGCTTTTTAGTGATTAAATTTTGGCGCCATTGCCGGGGAGAGGTAATGGTTTTTCTTGATTGTTACTAAAGATTTCTTTTTTTATTTTGTGCAGGAGGAGTCAACGGACTAATCGCCGCATTGGACCTACATTTGCTTGGAAAAGAAGAGAACTTATGCCCTCGGGAAAGCCTCGCAAGCGAGACTTTTCTGATTGAAGTACTCAAGAAGCATGGAGACTTCAGACACAGGCCTGAGTAAGCCCGCGTTCGATACAAGTTTGAGTAACTCTGCATCCTGACTAATAGAGTCTGAGTAACTCTGTGTTCCAAGTCAAGCATGAGCCTGAGCAACTTGGCACTCCACATCAGATGCGGGTCTGAAAAACCCTGCGTCTTACTTCAAACGCGAGTCTGAGCAACTTCACGTTTTGAGACGCTCACATCTACAACAAGCAACGCGAGGTCCGTGTCCAGCGTGAGACCTGTATCTCTATGATAACTAACCCCCATTACCGGGTCAATTAAGTCCCCACATAATGGGAGAGTTAATCCCCATTATGGAGGAATTTTAAGGGACGATAATACCCCTATGACTCCCTATAATTAACCCGAGTCGCTATGAAGGAGGAGACTCTTTTTAGAATCCAGAGAACTCTTTTTGAATCAAGAGACTCTTCTTTTTACATCCAAAGAGAGGACTTTTGGAGAAAAGGAGAAACGGAGTGATCAATGGACTCTAAACACTTCGCGTGTTAAAAATATAGTTCCTCTCTAATCAGTCTTCAAGAGCATCCTAAAGTGAAGCTAGACAGTCGGCCGGTCAACGAAGAAAAAGAATCACTCTCCATCGCCACTCAAAGAGCCCAACTTTAAATAAAGAGGAGGCCCGAGTCTTCTTCACTCTTTTGTAATCAGAATCGTTCCATTGTAATTTTTCAGCCACTCAAAGAAATTTTACACCGACACCAAGAACGTTCTTTTCTAAGGTAAATAAAAGATGGCTACTCCGCTGTGGACTTCCTTCTCTACTGACAAGAATGTTGTGGTGCAAGCCGATGTCTGGCTCCTCGGGAAGAGGGTAGAGTCTCTCGTTGTTGAATTCGACCAAGAAAAGTTTAAGGAGTTCCTTTCCTCAGGCTCTGCCAGCCCCAAGGCAATGCTGCAACCGCAAAGTCTCTTCTGAGACTCACTCTCAAATCTCTTTAGAGATTACTCCTAGGGTGCCCCCCATTACTTACAGTGCAAAGGGCGCCACTTCTAAAGAGGTCTTGAAAACCTCTCGTACAGCCCATACTGCCTGCGTCAACGTCTCTCAGGAGACCCGCAAGGTAAAAGCAATGGCGCACGATCAAAGAGACGTGAAGACCAATTCCGCTGTCCTCCTCATCTCCAAACTCTGCAATTTCAGGTTGCCTGGGGTTCCCAACAACTCATGCGGCTTAACCGGAATGCTGAACGTCGATGAAGCTCCGCGTTCGTCGACAACTGCTCGATGATTCTGCAGAGATAATCTGTTCTGTAGATTCAGAATGCGAAAATGATACCCATGTTTCTCTGAAGCGACGTGAGGACCGCGTTTCTGTCCTAGAACACAAGTCCCGCATTCTTCAACAACGCGAGGTCCACGCCAAACACGAAATCCGCATTTTTGCAGCTCTAAAACTTAAGGCTCGTGCTCTGTCTATCTTAGAACGTGAAGCCCACGTTTCAACAAAACGCGCTGCCGCATTTCAACTCAATGCGAGGCCCGCGTTTCAACAAGGAAATGCGAAACCCGCGTTCAGCCAAAAAGCCTCACCCCCAGGAGTTCGAGGCTAGTTCTTCAGATGTTCCCTCAATGGACCTAAGGGACTACTAACAAGGAAGAGGAGGATCCATCAGATCGCCCCTCGATGCCACTACAAGTAACTAATCTCGACAGTGCTCTCTTATTGCTATTGTGGCTTTCAGATGAATAAACCTTCGGTGTTTAGCCGATTATCAACGGCTTCAGAGTCAGCCAAAAGACAACGATCCTAGAAGAATAAATCATTCTCCAACGTCGAGTACCCAAAAGTGGCTACGAATATGGTGTGGCCGAGTTTCACACCAAGTAAGTCCAAGAAGAAGCAACTGACTGTTAGCCAGAGGAGTCGGATGCTGAGCGATCTCCTGGCTTGAAAGATGTCCTTATTGAACTTGAAGGGGTCTACTTGCCCAATCCAACCCACACAAGAACGATTGCCCCAGTCGACTACAATCTGTTGGCTAGGGGGATTGAAGTGAATGATGAGCATTCTGCCATCATCGAATCCCAGTCTTCGAATTCAAGCTTTGGGACAACCGCCTTTGCTTACATGGCTGAAACTCCCGAAGAGATGGCCAAGCAATTCGAAGAGCAAGCCCGAGTTCAACAGTAGTAGGTCGATATGATTCAATCCCAACAAGAATCTATTGACACTCTTAAGTAGATGCTATCACAACTGCTTAGGGACAAAAAGAAACCGAAGGCCAAGACTCCTTCCAAGAAGTCCAAGGGCAAAGGAAGGAAGGGGAGAGCTCATCCTCTGCAAACACCAAGAATGAAGAGCATTCCGACTCTGAGCCACACAAGTCTTCACCTGAAGAGGAGGATAACTTAGAGCACGGGAGCACTCATTCCAAAAGAATGAGCAAATTGGAGCGACGACTTGAGGCCCTTGCCAATCGAGATGGACTCCAAGAAGTATGGATAGTCCGACCCTACCCAGCAGAGTGGGATACAATTCTCTACCCTCCCAAATTCAAGGCACCGACCCTTCACCCTTTCAACAGTAAAGGGTCACTGAACCAACACATATACTACTTCAAATCGCAAACAGGAAATGTAGTATCGAACATTACTATTTTGGCTTGTTTATTCATTGGCACCCTTAAAGGGGTCGCTTTTGAGTGGTTCATGAAACTTCCTGCCGTCTCAATTAAAATCTGGGCCGACCTCGAGAAGTTGTTCTTGGCTTGTTTCTTTGAAGACGACTTAGAGATCTCGGTGCCGACTCTCCTTGTAGCCAAGCAGAAGAAAGGAGAGTCTATCAAAACTTTCGTCGTGAGATTTCAGAGCATGGCACTAAGTTATCCTAGCGGAATGACCCAGTCTACACTGGTGGAGATATACCGTCACAATCTGCAAACATTTTTACTTGCTCAAATGGGAGCGGTGAAATATCGTACTTAGAAGCAGTTGGTGCTACAAGGCAAACAAGCAGAAGAGATCGTCGCTCGGGTCAGGGCTGAAGAAAAAGCCAACAAGCTGAGACCCAACAAGTCAATGTGATGCGCTTCAGAGTCATCTTCTCAACCAAGAAGAAGAGAAACACTGACGACAGAAGTCAAATTACCTACAAAGACCCAGTCAGTCAGAGGAGGCATGTCTTCCGGTTAATCACATGGAAACAAAACGTACTCCTTCAAGGATGAGCACGTGGTCTCTTTATTCAAGTTACTCCAAAAAAGAAACAGACTCAAGCTTTCAGAGATCAGATGCCCCGAAGAGGAAGGAAGATGGAAGATCCCAACTACTGTTTATATCACAGGATGATGGGACACCCTACCAAGAATTGCTACGTCTTTAAAGATGTTCTTTAGGCTCTGATCGATGCGGAGGTATTGAAGCTTCATCCAGAACAGAGGAAGGTGACCGCCAACATGACGGCTATGTCACCAATTCAATTTGGACAAAATCTTTTGCTAGCACCAACCAGAGTGGTTACCATCCTGAAAGAGAACTTAGAGTGGTCAATACTGATCCTCACTACCAGAGGGAGAAAAGACTTATCCCGGTTCCTACTCCTCAAGGAGAGACAATGTGGTTTCATCCTGACATTATCGAAAGCTAGCAGTGGATGACTGTCACGTGCAGAAAGTTAAGAGGCAAGGCTTAAATATCCTCCAGCAATATGGTGAGCATCTCTACACGAGAAACCGAAGATGTCGTCTCTCTTACTAGTTCGGAAAACAAGGAGTCTGCCTTTGTTGCTGACACGGGCACATATCCCACATCAAAAACTTAATCTGGTAAGCAGTACCTAAAGCAGTATGGCAAGCTGGTAGCAAAATCAAACAACCAGCTAAGGATACAATCAGGCAGTTCATGAGGCAATCCGTGAAAAAGCAGAAAGAGATTCGATATGTTAAAGCTCTTCTGAAAAGCAGTGCGGGACCATCAACTCCCTTCCGTTTTGATGTATTGACTCAACTAGCCAATATACCTGCTCGAATTACTCTCTATGAGCCCCTGAGGCTTTCGAAGCTCACAAGAGATGCCTAAGAGAAGCATTAGCAGATGCAGAGATTTTTGTAACCCAGATTCCTGCTACATGTGAAGAGGAAGACGGCAACTATTGCCACCATTCCTTGAAGTAGCTTTCCTGTATCACTTTCACCCCAGAAGACATGCAGGTCAAAGAAAAGCATTACAGACCCCATACTACATAGGGTATATCAAATCATCTGAAATGAGCCGTATTCAGGTTGATTTAAGATCCGCATTGAGCATTATTTCCCACAGGCTTATGCCAGATTTGGGGAGCCCCACCCATAGATTGAGCGTCACTCAGACAACCATCTATGGCTTCAACGCCAATGGTACGCGCCCGATGGGAAAAATCAAGCTCAGGTGTCAGATTGAGGACCTGAAATTGGAGGTGATATGTTATATCATCGATGCTGACACCTCGTACAATCTGCTGCTAGGACGACCTTGGATTCACCTCAACACCATCGTCTCATCCACTCTTCATCAAGTAATAAAGTATGTTGGTGAAGATGCAAAAGTGAGAACGTTGATTGTCGAAAGACATCCGTTCAAAAGAGTTAAGAATTATTTTACTGATTTTCTCCTATATCAGGATTCTCTTGAGGCTGATGAGAATCCATACCCAGAAGAACTCGACTCTGGTAACGAAACAGATATAGAGCAAGAAGAAGACAAATATCTCTGAGAAATAAGTCCTCTTGTAATGAGCTTTAGCAAACTCGATTCTGATACCACCGCTGATATTGAAGGTGAGTGGTTCATCAACGAAGATCTAGACTTGGCTCACTTTTTTGTATTTGCTTCGAATTCTGTGCCATCAGATACTAGCACTGATGTGGACAATGATCCTTGGTCAGCAATGAATGCCCTAACATCATTGCATGCACCAACAAATTCATCCCTTCTGGTACGCGAAAAGATAGAAGATGCATACAATGCCTTCTTTGAAGTACCAGCCAAACAAAAAGGTCAAGAGCCAATTCTATTCGGACGGATCGACACGGAGCCCATAGCTTTCGAAAACTCCGGGGGTAATTTTGAGTCTCCATAATTCTTCAATTGTGGATAAAATCCCATTACATGATGGAAAGAATGGGATATGATTTCACCAAGGAATCAGGCCTTAATTTCGGTAAAGAAAAATGAGCGCTACTTCATTCGTTTTGTACCGAAAGGCAAAGACCCCGACTACTATCATAAGACTCGAAGGGGACTCGATTATGTATTTGCACCAGTCTCGTCAGATCCGGAGTTTGAAAAAGAGGTCTATCTTGATAGCTCATCAACAACATCATCATCAGACTTAGACGTCAACATCGGCGATATCTTCGAAAGTCTCTCAGTAAACATGGTATCAACCAGCCACGTTGAAGATGATAGAGAAGATACTTTCAAATCTGAAGAGTTAATCTAGTTGGACACTGATCCATAGATTAAACACTTAAATACTCTTTGGGATACGCGCTTTGAACAAGAACCACCTATTGAGGATAAAGTGACTCAGATAAATCTTGAAGATGAAGCTAACCTCAAGCCCATCTTCATAAGTGAGAGCTTGTCACCATTCAAGAAAGAAGACCTAATACATTTCATACGAGAGTATATAGACGTCTTTACTTGAAATTATGAGGACATGCCCGGGCTCGATCCCCAGATTGCTACGCATCTACTCAATATCAACCTGGACGCCAAACCATTCAAGCAACAGCAACGACGGTTCCATCCTGAGATCATGGAAGCAATAGAATCAAAAGTCAAAAAGCTTATAGACTCTGGTTTCATCAGAAGAGCAATATCCTAATTGGGTGGCCAATATTGTTCTCGTTCCCAAGAAGAACAGAAAGATCTGGATTTACATTGACTACTGCGATCTAAATGATGCCTGCCCTAAAGACGAGTTTTCTCTCCCAATCACGGATGGCATGATCGGCAATACGTGCGATTTTGATAGGATGTCTTTCATGGATGGCTTCTCAGGGTATAATCAAATAAAGATGTACCCTGAAGATGAAAAGCATACATCCTTCAGAACGCCTGTGGGAGTATACTGCGACACAGTGATGCCTTTCGGCTTGACGAACGCTAGTGCGACATATCAACGCGTCATGAATGTGATCTTTCATGAGTATATACGTAAGACCGTAGAATGCTAGTTGATGACACAGCTGTGAAAAGTTGCGACAAGAATGATCACCTCGTGGACCTAAGGAGAGTGTTCGACATCATGCGAGCTCACCAGTTGAAGATGAACCCAACCAAGTCCTTCTTGCGGGTAGCCAGTAATAAATTCCTTGGATTTTTTGATACATCCAAAGGAATCCATTTGGATCCTGAGAAGATCCGTCTCATCCAAGAGATGCAACCTCCGAGAAATCTCAAAGAACTCAGAGGTCTACAGGGACGATTGGCGTACATCTGGAGATTCATATCAAATCTCTCAGGATATTGCCAACCCTTCACCAAGTTGATGAAGAAGGGAGTCTCAATGCTTGCTAAGAAGCATTTGAAGAGATCAAGGAGTATCTCACACACCTTCCAGTTTTGGTAGCTCCAATATCAGGAAAGTCTTTCCTGTTATATGTTCGAGCGATGGATCATTCCTTGGGAGCGTTACTAGCCTAGAACAATGTTCAAAATCACGAACATGCAATCTACTACTTAAGTAGAACAATGATTAGGGCGGGGCACCATTATAACCCAATCGAGAAGGAATGCTTAGCGTTGGTCTTTGTTGTTTAGAAGATGTGACACTACCTCATGGGATAACACATTCAAGTCATTTCCAGAGTCAATCCTTTGCAATTGATGATGATAAGTCCATCTTCACTGAATAGTAGACTAGCGAAATGGTTCATATTACTCTCACAATATGAAATGCAATTCATGCCACAAAAGGTGGTCAAAGGTCAAGTTGTAGCGGATTTTTTGGCTGATCATCAAGTTCCAAAAATTTCAAATTTAATGACGATGTACCAGATGAGATTGCTGAAGTTAACTTGATCAACGCCTCCTCAAAAGAACAAGTGTAGTCGCTATTCTTTGACAGAGTGTCAAGAATGAATCCTAAGGGAAATATCATCGCAGGTGTGGGTGTAGTACTTATCTCCCCACATAACTATGTGATTCCTCGTGCATTCTCACTAATGGAGCTATATTCCAACAACATCTCGGAATACGATGCTCTTTTGATCGGGATGCAACTTGCTGAAGAGATTGGAGTCAGAAATCTTGAAGCATAAGGTGACTCAAAGCTCATTATCAACCAAGTTCGCAGGGAGTATGAAGTCCGACATGAAGACCAACGCGACCATTATCATGGCAGAGAAATTTGAAGACTTCTACATTGACCATGTACCGCGTCAGCAAAATACACATGCAGATGCATTAGCATCCCTCGCCGCTTCGTTGGCCCTTCCAGCTGGTGCCATCGAGAAGTACTTGTCTACAGTCGCGACTTCTACTACTACAAATTCGCCCTTGAAGATAGTAAAACTCCAAGAGGAGACCTTCAAGTTAAAGAGGTTCTTGAGACTTCAACAAGTCTCGAACCTAGGGATTGGCGATTCTCTTATATCGACTTTATCTTATACGGCATATTGCTAGACGACCCCAAGGAGGCAGCTGCCATCAGAAGAAATGCTCCTCGATTCTATTACAATGCGATCATGCAAACATTATGTTGCCAATCATATGATGGAATCCTTCTCCAATGCCTTTCACACAAAGAGGCATAGGAAGCACTCAAAGAAGCTTATAATAGTATGTATGGAGCTCACCAAACCGGATCCAAGCTCGGAGACTGGCTCAGAAGACTTGGCTATTATTGACCGAAGATGATCCCTGACACTATCGCCTATGCTAAGCGATGTCATGCATGTTAGATTCACGGTGACTTTGTTCATCAAGCACCGGACATCTTCACATAACATCCTCCTCATGGCCATTTGAGATGTGGGGAATGGACGTTATCGGACCAATCGGTCCTCTAACATCCAGAAGGCATCGCTTCATCTTAGCCATAATAGATTACTTCTCTAAATGGACAGAGTTTGTTACCCTGAAGGAAATAAAAACACCAAACATGATCAAGTTCATCAAGCATCACGTGCTCTACCATTTTAGTGTTCCCCGACGAATCGCCCACGATAATGGGTCCCAATTCATCAGCCAAGCATTTCAGAGGTTATGTAACAAATTTAGAATCCAAAGTGTGCCATCAATGGCATACTATCCAGATGCTAATAGCCTTGCAAAAGCCTTCAACAAGACTATTGGGAAGCTTCTAAAGAAAATCGTCTCAAAAAATCAACGCGACTGGGACGACAAATTAGGTGAGTTCTTATGGGTTTACCACACAATGGTGAGAACCCTGACAAAAGCCACGTCATTTTTCTTGGTGTGTGGATGTGAAGCTGTACTCTCACTGGAGATCTAGATCCCATCTCTATGAGTTGCCTTGACAATAGAATGGTAGATGAGGAAAAGCACCGACTGTACCTCCAAGAGTTGGAAGTTTTAGACAACAAACGTCTGCAAGCCCAACAACAAATCGAGCTCTATCAAGCTCGAATTTCTAGAGCCTTCAAGAAGAAAGTCAGAGAATGAATTTTCAAGAAAGGCGACCTTATCTTAGTAGTCAGAAGACCCATGGTCATGACTCATAAGATAAAAGAAAAGTTTCAAACCAAATAAGAAGGACCATTTGTAATAGAATCAGTCTACTTAAATAGAGTATATCACCTCATAACTCCAGATGGCGATACGCTCATGATGTCGATCAATGACAGATTCTTGAAGAAGTACTATCCTTGACAGGATTCTTCTCATAATCAAGTTAATACTATACTTCTGATCAAAACTTCTAGATCCAAAACGTTCGAAAGAACACGAAAGAAGAGCTTCTTCCTTCAATGTGCATTACGGTTGTTCAACGTCGAGCCGACAGAACATTGTTAGCATCATGATGCATGATGTTAACATTGAAGAGACAAAGTGCGAAATTTTAGTTTTCGCTTTGTCACACTTATTACGATCGAGTTAACACTACACCTCTGATCAAAACATTCAAATCCAAATATTTAGAAGAGCGTCAAAGAGGAGCTTCTTCCTTCAACGGATCTCATCATGATCGATCAACGCTGAGCCGACCGAACATTGTTAACATCACCATGCATGATGTTAATATCAAAGAGACAAAGTACAAAACTTTGATTTTAGCCTTGTCATTCTTCTCCAGTACATCTACTTTACATCCGACGCCTCCGAAAGCTAAAGGATAGAGGAAGTAGTTAGCGTTTAAGTCCAACGTAAAATCCTCGATAACTCATCATGCTGAGGGGAATAGCATGACTACCCAACTTAAATGATAGTTGGTAAAGGCATGTCAAATCCGTTGGTAACTGAGAATTTGCTAAAAATCCTGAGGGACCTGCTCCCACTTTCCTCTCTAAAATCTCTTAGCAATTCTCATACATGGAATGGTGAGACTGTTGGCCCAAGGTTACAATCACCCGTTTTATTGAGTTTTGATGAATATAAAACATATATAGTTATTTGTACTAATCATGTTTTATTGTTTAAGTGTGTTTCAGGGTTCTAAAAGATTCATGGAGTTTTTTTCCCTAAAGGAAGGTTGTTTTGACTCAAGTCGGTTCATTTCGGGTTCAAGAGTCAAGCTTTGCAAGATCATATGGAGAAGCCCACTTGAAGACTTTGTAGTCACCTAGAACCTATGTAAGAATTAGTTTGTTAAAGTTTGAGGTTGTGAAAAATTGGCTCTACACACACACACATCCTTCAAAATACAGTTTTTATTTTTGATATTTGTTTTAAGTTCATGCCTTGATAAATATACATGTCTCAAATTTTTACAAAATTTTATATCATGTTTATATCATGTATATCTATCTTTCTAGTATGATACTTAGTCATATATCCCTACAAAATTATTTCGAAAAATTTCCAAGTCCGGAATTTTTCCATTTTGTTTTCTGTTTCAGGCCAGGACGGTCGGCTGGCCGGTCGACTGGCCGGTCGACCGGCTGGTCGACCGGGTCCTGTGTCCAGGACGTGCACGCTTGTGCACGTCTGTCGGTCGACCAACCGGTCGACCGACCAAAAACAGTTTGCTCTCTATTTTTTGTCGGTCGGCCGACCGGCCGACCGTCCATACAAAACTGTGTTTTGCCTTTGAGAACGGTCTACCGTATCGGTCGGCCGGGCCTAACGGCTATCTGCCAGATGGGCTACCGGTCGACCGGACCGGGTCGGTCGACCGATAGCCTATCTAAGCCCCAACGGCTCTTTCCTCTTTGGTGAAAATCTGAATTCTGATTTTCACCCTGTTTTGTGGCAGAGTTTTTCTGAGCTTTTGGGGATTATTTTCTGGTCAAATAAACTTAATTAAATCATGTTTTTATCCCCTCCTCTCCCTATAATTAGAGAGGGTTGGTCTCTTGCAAAAACACTAAGAAAAATATCAAGTTTTCAAGTTTGAAAAAGAAAGAAAAGTTTTCAAAGCTCTCTATTCTCTAGTGCATTCTTGGCTTTTGTTTTCAGTTGTGTTTTCAAGCAAAATTCATTTACAACTGAGTTTGTTTTTCTCACTACACTTCTAGAGCCAAAAATTTCATCCTCATTCTATAAGGAAGTAGTAAAGAGAAGTTTGTAAGAAGTTTGTGATCCTTTTGGTGATCACTTGGCTACTTGTTCCTTCTTCTTGTTCTTGTTGAGATACCTCTTCGGTAGAGGATTGTAAGTGGTGGAGTTCGGTACTCCGGTCTTCGGTAGACCTTGTAAAGTCCTTGGTGGATAGTGGAAACCCTTCACGGCAGTGAAGGTGGGGAGTAGAGCAGTGGCTCGAACCTCGAAACAATACTTTGTATTTGCGATTGATTTTCTCTTTGCTCTCTATTGCTCTTACTTTCTTGCTTTTGATAGTGCTATTCTTTCATACATTGTGATATATCTTGTGTGCACTTCATTATTGCTTCAAATTCATTTCTTGCTACATTGTCGATCATTACTCATACAACAAGATTGCAATACGCACCTCAAACTCATATCTAGAGGAATCACGAGGAAGGAGTTCAGAGCCCTTCACCGGGTATTCGGCTCTTAGTCTTATTTTGAGTGATCGTTGCATCATTCATTCATACTTATTTTAAAAAGCTTATTAGATTAGTATTTACACCTATTCATCCCCCCTCTAGGTGTTTTTCAATTGGTATCAGAGCTTTGGTCTCTAGGCTCTTGGCTTAACAACCTTAGAGAGATCCACTATTTGCTAATAATTTCATCCATTTTTCACACACTTCTACTTAGTAAAAATGGTCGATGGAATTAAGACCCTCCAAAGTTTGATGGACTTAACTTTCCCATATGGAAGGTTAAGATGACCGTATTTTTGCAATCTCTAGGAAGTCGAGTTGCAAAGGCCGTAACCAAACCTTTTAGTGCACCCCCCGGTGATGAATCCACTTGGTCCGAAATTGAGACTAAGGAATTTGATGCCAATGCTAGGGCTCATTATGCACTACTTCAAGCCCTTAATGATGATGATATCTCTAGAATTATTCATTGCAAATCCGCATATGAAATTTGGACACACTTGCTTGTTACACATGAGTGGACTTCACAAGTGAAGAGGGCTAAAATAGACCTTCTTCGGTCCCAATATGAGAATTTTTGCATGCAAGAAAATGAAACCATAGATGAGATGGTTACAAGATTTACCAAGATCACTAATGGACTTTCTTCTCTAGGTGATGCTATTGACAATGACAAAGAGTAAGAAAGATCATCCGGGCTCTTCCTCCTTCTTAGGAAGTAAAAGCTACCACCTTGAAGGAACTCAATGACAAGGAGGAGATGGAGCTTATAGGTCTCATTGGGAACCTCAAAACCTATGAGATAGAGAGAAAGGCAAGAGAAGATATGGCTCCCTCCAAGAAGAAAGCAATCGCCTTCAAGAGTCAATCCTCATACTCCGACGAAGACAATGAAGAAGAAGATGACGAAGAGCTCTCACTTCTTATTAAGAACGTACGGAGGATGTATAACAAGGCAACATTCCAAGGAAGAAGGAGATGGCAAGGAGGCAAAGAAGAGAGAAAAATTATTTGTTTCAATTGCCGCCAAAGACCGGGTCACATTGTTACCGAGTGCCCGGATAAAGTGAAGCCCTCCATCTCCAAGAAGCCTTACAAGAAGAAAGCTTTGAAGGCTACATGGGATTCCGAGAGCGAACCTGAGGAGGAAGTTGACACCGCAAACATGTGCTTCATGGCAAATGAAAGCACAAGCAAGGTAACCCCTACCACTTCTCTTGATGATGAACTTTCCATGGATGAATTAGGAGAAGCATTTGTAGAACTTTTACATAACTATGATTTTCTTAAGAAAAAGTATTTAAAAATGAAAAAGGAAAATGAGTCTCTTAATCACCAAGTTATTACTCTTTCTAAAAAAAAGATGAATTACTTTCTACTTTAGTTTCTACTCAAAAAGATTTTGATAAATATAAGATTTCTTGTAAAGGTAAGTATCCACAAGTTAATGATAATGAGATTTCCATGCTTAAAGAGAAAATTGACTCATTAGGAGTAGTTTTAAAAAAGTGTGAATTTGATAAGAATAGACTTGAGGCTATATTTCCTAAGAAACAAGCCCCTAAGAAACAATGTCATGCTCATACTCATGCTCATGCTCATGTTCATACCTCACAACCTTTACATCATGCCAAACCCCCCAAACATGCTCACACTTCACACACACATCATGCATTCATGTATGGTAAAGTGTTTTCATGTTCATATTGTGGCCGTAAAGGTCACTTAGTTAAGTTTTGCTATGATAGACTAAATGCATCTCGTCATAATGTTTGGGTTCGAAATACTAACTTTCAAGGACCCAAGAAATTTGGGCACCAAAGTCAATAAATTTGTTAAATGATGTAGGTACTTTCCAAGGCGCAACGACGTAAAGTATTGTGGTATCTTGATAGTGGTTGCTCAAGGCACATGACTTGGGATATCAACAATTTTGCAACCCTATCAAGATATCATGAAGGTGGCACCGTCACCTTCGGAGATGATACCAAGGGTAAAATCATCGGCATTGGTAATGTTAAACTTGGTACATCCCCTTTAATAGAAAATGTTATTTTAGTTGATGGCCTCAAGCATAATCTCTTGAGTGTTAGTCAACTTTGTGATAAAGGTTTTGATGTTGTTTTTGATAATTTAGCTTGTAAAGTTTTTGATAGACTATCCAACACATGTATATTTTTCAGTTTTCGTGAAAGCAATATATACATGATTGATTTGTCTAATATGTCTTGCAATATTACTTGTTTAAAAGTCCTCGATGATGACTCTTGGTTGTGGCATAGAAGATTAGGCCACATTTCTTTTGACCATCTATCTAGGTTAAACAACAAGGAAATGGTAAAAGGTATTCCTTGCTTGAACTTTGAAAAGGACAGCGTTTGCGACGCGTGCCAACTTGGGAAACAAACCAAGTCCTCTTTCAAGTCAATCAAGGATATCATGACATCACGTCCTTTGGAGTTGATCCATATGGATTTGTTTGGTCCTACTCAAACCAAAAGTCTAAGTGGGAATCGTTTTGCATTTGTTTTAGTTGATGATTTTTCGTGTTTTACTTGGGTTTTCTTTTTAGAGCATAAAAATCAAGCCTTTTCACATTTTCAAGCTTTTAAGAAAAGAGTAGAAAAGGAAAAAGATTCTTCAATTTTAAGAATAAGAAGTGATAGAGGAGGTGAATTCATTAACCT
Organism: Agave tequilana; assembly: GCA_038442645.1. Taxonomy (NCBI): domain Eukaryota; kingdom Viridiplantae; phylum Streptophyta; class Magnoliopsida; order Asparagales; family Asparagaceae; genus Agave; species Agave tequilana. Next base: position 42,213 of record JAVJIF010032290.1, read on the forward strand.
ACCCTTTATCACTTTTTGTGAAGAACATGGAATTAAGCATGAACTATCTTGTCCTAGAACTCCACAACAAAATGGAGTAGTTGGCGGAAAAATCAGACATTACAAGAGATGGCTAGGACAATGATTAGTGAATATGGTCTCCCTCATTATTTATGGGCCGAGGCCGTTAGTACATCATGCTATATATCAAATCGTATTTTCTTATGCAAAAATACTTCAAAAACATCTTTTGAGATCTATTTTTCTAGAAAGCCTAATGTCTCGTACTTTAAAATTTTTGGATGCAAATGTTTTGTTTTAAATACAAAAGACAATTTGGGAAAATTTGATGCAAGGTCTTATGAAGCAATTTTTATTGGTTACTCAAATTCTAGTAAAGCGTATAGAGTCTTCAACAAGTCATCTTTGACTATTGAAGAATCTATACATGTAAAACTTGAGGAATCTAATATGTTTGTTAAGAATGTTGTAGAAATAGATTCTTTGCATGAAGGCTTGGAGAAAGTCACTTTGGAGGACTCACCTATTATTGAAGACAAGCCAAAGGATGATGAAGAAAATGAAGCTAAAGAAAAGGAGGCTCAAGGAAATGAAATTCAAAGAAATGAAGTGGAGCCTACTCAACAACTTCCAAAGGATTGGAGATACAATCCACATCATCCTAAGGACCTTGTTTTAGGTGAAGTATCTCAAGGGGGTAACTACTCTCTCCCGATTTCATGATTTTTGTGGGCACTATGCTTTTATTTCTCACTTTGAACCCAAAAGCGTCCTCGAAGCCGAGGCCGACTCATATTGGTTGCTAGCCATGCAAGAGAAACTCAATCAATTTGAGCGCAACCAAGTTTGGCACCTTGTTCCTAGGCCCTATGATAGACCAACAATTGGTACTAAGTGGATCTTTAAGAACAAGTTGGATGAGTCGGGTAACGTCATTAGGAATAAAGCTAGGTTAGTTGCCAAAGGTTACACTCAAATCGAAGGTATCGATTTTGAAGAAACCTTTGCACCCGTAGCACGGCTTGAAGCCATACGGATGACACTTGCATTTGCATCATATAAAGATTTTAAGTCGTTTCAAATGGATGTTAAAAGTGCTTTCTTGAATGGATTTATTGAAGAGGAGGTGTATGTTGAACAACCCCCAGGGTTTGTTGATCCTACACATCCGGATTTTATTTTTAAACTTGACAAAGCTCTTTATGGTTTGAAACAAGCCCCTAGGGCTTGGTATGAAAGGCTTTCTTCATTCCTAATTTCAAATGGTTTTAAGAAAGGAAAAATAGGTACTACTTTGTTTACAAAACATGTTGAAAATGATATTCTTATTGTGTAAATTTATGTTGATGATATCATATTTGGTTCTACTGATGAATCTCTTTGCCAAGTTTTTGAATCATGCATGAAGGATGAATTCGAGATATTTATGATGGGTGAGCTCAACTATTTCCTTGGTCTCCAAATCAAGCAAAAGAAGGATGGGATCTTCATCAATCAAGCCAAGTACACAAAGGAACTAATCAAGAGGTTCGGGCTTGAAGGAGCTAAAGTGAGCAAAACTCCCATGGCAACAAACACAAAGCTTGATAAGGATGAACAAGGTAAAAGTGTAGACATTAAGATTTATCGTAGCATGATAGGTAGCTTGTTATATTTAACGGCTAGTAGGCCGGATATTATATTTTCTGTTTGTCTTTGTGCTCATTTTCAATCGTGTCCTAAAGAGTCCCATTTAATTGCGGTTAAACGCATAATTAGATACCTTAAGGGCACCATTGAAATGGGTTTGTGGTATCCGAAAACCGGCCAATTTTCAATGACGAGTTTTTTGGATGCCGACTATGCGGGTTGTAGGTTAGATAGGAAGAGTACAAGTGGAACATGTCAATTTCTTGGTAATTGTCTTGTTTCTTGGTCTTACAAAAAGCAAAATTTGGTAGCCCTTTCAACCGCCGAGGCGGAGTATGTTGCGGCCGGAGCTTGTTGTGCACAAGTTCTTTGGATGAAACATACACTCCTTGACTATGATTTGCATTTTGATCATATTAAAATATTTTGTGATAATACTAGTACTATTCATATGACGAAGAATGCAAATCAACATAGTAAAACTATGCACATTGACATTAGATATCACTTTCTTAGAGATCATTATGAGAAAGGTGATATTGATATTGATTATGTTTCTACCGATTTTCAACTTGCCGATATTTTTACAAAACCTCTAGACTATGCTAGATTTTCCTTTATTTGTGGTGAGTTGAATGTTTGTATTTTGGATTCTTGAAGAAAACATTATTTTTTTTGTTAACTATGTTTACCCTTTTTGATGTATGACAAAAAGGGGGAGAAAGAGTTTTAGTTTGTTTAAGTTTTGTATGTATATGTCTTATCTTTTATGTATATAGCTTTTCATTTATATACATAGTCATTCTTTTATACATAGCATAATTTGAGGGGGCTTCCAAGCTCTTTTCCCTTATTTTTATAAAATAACTTATATGTTTTGTCATCATCAAAAAGGGGGAGATTGTTGGCCCAAGGTTACAATCACCCGTTTTATTGAGTTTTGATGATTACAAAACATATATAGTTATTTGTACTAATCATGTTTTATTGTTTAAGTGTGTTTCAGGGTTCTAAAAGATTCATGGAGTTTTCTTCCCTAAAGGAAGGTTGTTTTGACTCAAGTCGGTTCATTTCGGGTTCAAGAATCAAGCTTTGCAAGATCATATGGAGAAGCCCACTTGAAGACTTTGTAGTCACCTAGAACCTATGTAAGAATTAGTTTGTTAAAGTTTGAGGTTGTGAAAAATTGGCTCTACACACACACACACATCCTTCAAAATACAGTTTTTATTTTTGATATTTGTTTTAAGTTCGTGCCTTGATAAACATACATGTCTCAAATTTTTACAAAATTTTATATCATGTTTATATCATGTATATATCATGTATATCTATCTTTCTAGCATGATACTTAGTCATATATCCCTACAAAATTATTTTGAAAAATTTCCAAGTCCAGAATTTTTCCACTTTGTTTTCTGTTTCAGGCCAGGACGGTCGGCCGGCCGGTCGACCGGGTCCTGTGTCCAGAACGTGCACGCTTGTGCACGTCTGTCGGTCGACCGACCGGTCGACCGACTAAAAATAGTTTGCTCTCTGTTTTTTGTCGGTCGGCCGACCGGCCGACCACCCATACAAAACTGTGTTTTACCTTTGAGAACGGTCGACCGTATCGGTCGGCCGGGCCCAACGGCTATCTGCCAGATGGGCTACCGGTCGACCGGGCCGGTCGACCGATAGCCTGTCTGAGCCCCAACGGCTCTTTCCTCTTTGGTGAAAATCTGAATTCTGATTTTCACCCTGTTTTGTGGCGGAGTTTTTCTGAGCTTTTGGGGATTATTTTCTGGTCAAATAAACTTAATTAAATCATGTTTTTATCCCCTCCTCTCCCTATAAATAGAGAGGGTTGGTCTCTTGCAAAAACACTAAGAAAAATACCAAGTTTTCAAGTTTGAAAAAGAAAGAAAAGTTTTCAAAGCTCTCTATTCTCTAGTGCATTCTTGGCTTTTGTTTTTCAGTTTTATTTTCAAGCAAAATTCATTTACAACTGAGTTTGTTTTTCTCACTACACTTCTAGAGCCAAAAATTCCATCCTCATTCTATAAAGAAGTTGTAAAGAGAAGTTTGTAAGAAGTTTTTGATCCTTTTGGTAATCACTTGGCTACTTGTTCCTTCTTCTTATTCTTGTTGAGATACCTCTTTGGTAGAGGATTGTAAGTGGTAGAGTTCGGTACTCCGGTCTTCGGTAGACCTTGTAAAGTCCTCGGTGGATAGTGGAAACCCTTTACAGCGGTGAAGGCGGGGAGTAGAGCGGTGACTCGAACCTCGAAATAAATACTTTGTGTTTGCGATTGATTTTCTCTTTACTCTCTATTGCTCTTACTTTCTTACTTTTGATAGTGCTATTCTTTTATACATTGTGATATATCTTGTGTGCACTTCATTATTGTTTCAAATTCATTTCTTTCTACATTGTCGATCATTACTCATACAACAAGATTGCAATACGCACCTCAAACTCATATCTAGAGGAATCACGAGGAAGGAGTTCAGAGCCCTTCACCGGGTATTCGGCTCTTAGTCTTGTTTTGAGTGATCGTTGCATCATTCATTCATACTTGTTTTTAAAAAGATTATTAGATTAGCATTTACACCTATTCACCCCCCCTCTAGGTGTTTTTCAGAGACCTCAAAAGAAATTACAATTGTTTCCCCGGTGAAATAATTATAAATAAAACATGTCAAGTTAATATTATACCTCTGACATACCTTAATGTTAAATTAATATTGTACCTCTGACAGTAACTTTTCAACTTATCAATTCTCTTCAATAGAATGGCAGGTCTACCAAATTGCTCAAATCGCAGAATTTCTCGATCAAGTTAATACACACCTCTGACCAAAATTGCTCATATCGCAATATAAATTCATGTTAAGTTAACATTACTCCTATGATAGTGATTCTCTCGATTTTCCCATCGAAACGAGACATTCGATGCTAAGTTAATATCATTCCTCTAGTATCCATTTCATTGTTATATTAAATACTATACCTATGACAATGATTCTCTCTCGAGCTTTCTTATCGAACCCGAGATGCTAAATGCTAATATCATACCTCTAGCATTCACCTCGTTGTTACGTTAATGACAACAATTTTCTCTATTTTCTTAATGAAAATAAGATCTCCTTGATGTTAAGTTAATATCACACATCTACCATTCACTTTCTTGTCAAGTTAATACCATACCTCTGATAATTCAATTTGCTTTCAATTACAAATCCTAACTTGTCATGTTAACATCACACCTCTGACGGTAAAAAAAAAATTCATAAATCCCCAGTGGATTTAATTCCACTTGTTATTCTCATCAATAGGATAGCAAGTCCATAAAATTCGTTTAAATTATGAATTCAACTTCTGTCAAGTTAACATTACACTTCTGATAGTAATCTTTTCAAATTCCTTAAATGGAGTTTTCATACTTTGAGTTGCTATATTAATCATTACCTCTAGAAAATCAAAGGCAATCGCTTTTACATGTCTGATTTTCAAAATACAGAAGGAAAGTCAAGACAAGAAGAAGGCAGATTTATCACTTTTATTTATATCAAAATTTAAAAGTGATACAAAATACTCTCTTGTTCAATAAGATAGAAGTATTACAAAAAAGAGTACAAAAAGTCACTCTTGCTCAGCGAGAGATTGTACTCGCTCCTTAAAATATTGGAGATTCTTAAGCATGTCTTGTTAACGATAGCCCAGAACAGTAGGCCCGCTTCCTCTCTTCTTGAGAACAATAGTGTTCCTTGAGGTCAAAATACAATAGAACATTCTGATTCCACCCTACCAACTGGTGGTCTTCCTCCCTCACAAGACCGTAATCCTTCACTTAATGAAAAATCTTGCCACTAGAAAGTCATTCAATGAGCATGAGTTCTTCGTCGCTGTCACTTCTTTGAAGAAGATTGGTGAAGGGAGGATTCGAGACCTTGCTGGTGACGTCGCCTTTTCCGTGACCTTCAAATGCATCATACTCGTTGCGATCACTTCCTTGAACAAGACTGGTGTAGGAAGGATCTGGGACTATACTACCTCTTTGACGCCATCAATGAAGAGAAGCTCTAACTTCCTGAATGGCTGCCAATCGAATGAACTTGCTGGCTTCAGTGAATGCAACTACCTTTCACATGTTAAAAGAGACAGCGGAGTTAGCACTGTTGATATAGCCGAGGCCTGCAAAAAGAGAAAACTTGGGGGGTTAATCTCGTAAAGACAGAAAACATGGCAAGATACTTGGTTGCGAGGCTCAAGATGAGACCTGCATCCAATGGTTGAAACGCGAGACTCCAAAAAAGCCCGCGTCTGAACTCCAAACTTAAAAAATTTTCTAAAGTCTGGGAGGTCAAACATGAATCTTATAAACGAGACCCGCATTTAAGATCTCAGGATGCGAAGTTCACTACGCTAGCGTCTAAGATCTCAAAATGTGAAACTCATTAGGACGCGAGAATCACATCAAAAAGATCGGGACTCAGAAGTCACCAAATCCGCATTCTACCCATTAACGTGAACCATTAACGTGAAAGTCACGTTTGCAAATCAAGTAGGGACTCATGAATCCTAAATCGACTATCCAACTTCAAAAGAAGCTTTGAGAATTTCAAAAAGAAGTTAAGAGACAGTGTCTCTTCATGATCAACGATAGCAAAACTTCAAGAAGACGATGTTTAGCCATATGCGATAATGGCAAAAGCCATTTTCTACCTGAGGAAAGGATCATTTAAAAGAAAACGCCATCCATCAGGATGCGACAACAAGGATGCCAGAGACATTGGGGTCACTTGACAGTGATAGTCTTTGAAAAAGGTTGCGAAACATTAAAGTTTTAGGATCTTCTGAAGATCTCAGAGCTCCAAAAGTTCTTCAGAGTATGCACTCGAGAAAAAGGACAGTCAAAATGAATGACTGTTAAGAGACTCTTAACCTATTTATAGGCTCTCAATAACCTTAATTAACAACGTAAAACTCAAAGCCGTTCTTAATGGCTTAAATTTGCGGCGCGAATCTCAAATCTAGTCTGAGCAAGACACGTGGGCATTCACGCCCGAAAATTCTCAACGACCTTTGGATCCCCGAGCCACACACATCCCAAGTGGCACCTGCATTCGCACTTCAAAGCATCTAACGAGATCTTCGCATCCCAAGAGCCACATCTCAGCGAGGGCCACATCTTAATAGCATTGAGAGCCGCGTCTCCACGACAATCAAGAGCCGAGTCTCCACAACAAACAAGAGTTGGGTCTCTACAATAATTGAGAGTCACATCTGAACTCCTACTGAAGTTCGTGTCTCCACTTGATCAGTGTGACAACCCGTCTATGAGGGTTGCATTCTCTCACATACAAAGAGTATATCCCTACTTCTGCAAGCAGTTTAATAGTACACTGGTAAGAGCAATCGACAACTCCACTGATTCAACAGTACACTGACAAGCAAACTAGAGTTCATAATAAGTGTTAGACTGAGTTTCTAAGACACTTGTGATGATCTTTTCTTGAGACTTCAAGTAGTTCAATAGTACACTCACGAAGACCACATTCCAGACAGGATCAAGCTCAGGAAATCTCAAAAGAATTCCAGTCCAATCATGGGAATCCCAAATTCAGTCAAAGTTCAAAGTATTTTAAAATCCGTCCCAGTCAACCGCGGAGTATCAAAAACTTTGGAGGGGTTCTATAGACTATACAAAAAATCACCAAGGATAAGTCATCGAACGCGAGCCTCACTTCAACGCGAAGGTCGCGTTTTGAACTGAAACGTGAACCTTGCATCTCAAGAAGCATGGAGACTTCAGACACAGGCCTAAGTAAGCCCGCGTTCGACGTGAGTTTGAGTAACTCCACATCCTGACCAATGAGAGTCTGAGTAACTATGCATTCTAGGCCAAGCGTGAGTTTGAACAATTTAGCGCTCCACTTCAGATGCGGGTATGAGAAACCCTGCGTCTCATTTTAAACGCGAGTCTGAGCAACTCTGCATTTTGAGACGCCCACATCTACAACAAGTAATGCGAGGTCCATATGCAGCGCGAGACCCGCTTTTCTATTGTAACTGACCCCCATTACTAGGTCAATTAACTCCCTACGTAATGGAGTAGTTATTTCCCATTATGGATGGATTTTAGGGGACGATAATATCCCTATGACTCCTTATAAATAGCCTGAGTTGCTATGAAGGAGGGAGCTCTTTTTGGAATCTAGAAAACTCTTTTTGAATCAAGAGACTCTTCTTTTTGCATCCAAAGAGAGGACTTCTGGAGAAAAGGAGAAAAAGAGTGATCAGTGGACTATAAACACTTCACGTGTTAAAAATAGAGTTCCTCTCTGATCAGTCTTTGAGAGATCCTGAAGTGAAGCTAGACAGTTGGTCGGTCAATAGAGAACAAGAATCACTCTCTATCGCCACTCAAAGAACCCAGCTTTAAACAAACGGAGAACCGAGTCTTCTTCCCTCTTTTGTATTCAGAATTGTTCCGTTATAATTTTTCAGCCACTCAAAGAAATTTTACACCGACACCAAGAACGTTCTTTTCCAAGGCAAACACATAATGCGTGGTTTGAGAACTTACGTTCAGTTATTGTTCAATTTGGTTTTATTCAGTTATGTTGATAATGCCATATTCTTTCATACTTCTCTATGCGATCATACTAGTCTTCTTCTCCATGTCGATGTTATAATTACTATAGAAGATGATGTTATTTTTCTATATCATGTGTAGACTTATCTGCATCAACAGTTTGAGAATAAAGATCTGGTACCCTTTGCCACTTCCTAGATATTGAAGTTGCCTATAGAACCCATGGCTATCTCCTTTCTCAGCATAAGTATATAGCATATCTACTGACATGTGCAACACTTACTGATAGTATCATTGTTGATACTGCTCTTCAACTTTATCAAAAATTATCACTAGATATGGGTGAGCCATTAGAGAATCCTACTTGATATCGCGAGCTTTTAAGTTCTTTAGTTTATCTTATCATCACACGACCGGATCTAGCTCATGCAATGCATGTGGTAGGCCAATTTGTTCACGCACCTACCTCAATTCACTATGCTGGTCTACTTGAAATTCTTCACTATCTTCATGGCACTATATCTCAGACTCTTCTCATTTCTTCCATTTCTCCATGCTTTCTTTGATGTTGATTGGGTTGGAGATATTACAGACAATTGGTCATCACAAGATTTTATGTATTTCTTGATGATTCTTTTTTTTTTGTCGCGCTAAAAAAATGAAGATGTGGTATCAAGCTCTAGTGTTGAATAAGAGCGAGTTATAGCTGACATTACTGGGAGATTGTCTTGTTGTGAAAACTCTTACATGATATGAGAGTTGATTATTCTTCGCCTACTCCTCTATAATATGATCATCAAACTGTCATCAAGATTTCTAGCTATTCAGTTTTTTATGAACACACTAAACATATTGAGATTGATTTCTATTTTACATAACACAACTATTCAAAGAACAAGATTGTAACATAATCATATATTCCTTAATAGTTGTAAATTGCCGATTTATTTTCAAAGATTCATACCTCAAAACCTCATCAGTTTTTACTCTTTAAACTCTCCGTGGTTGACCCACCTTGAGTCTGAAGTGGAATACTAGGATACAAATATAAATTATAGTGAGAATATGATTATGAGATGTGTGTTCATATTAGAATAGGATTTCTCTCTATGTGTATATATTTTCGCCTTTTGAGGCTAATAATAATTTAATTCAATTCTCTCTAAATTCAAATTCCAAATATTACTTATATCATAAATGTCTCACCTGAAGGTATTGTGTATGAATTTGGATATCTATCATGGGACTTACCTTTTTGATTGGTTATTTGATTAGATATTGAAAAGCATACATCATTACATATGACATTGTTCATTGATCGGGTAGAATGAGTTTGAAAGATACTTCAAATCTGAACAAGAATTCCTGGTGGGATTTTGAGTGTTTGGAAATATGCCTATGGGATTTCGGGTTCGGTTCAGGTCATTTTGGGTTTTAAGCGAGTCAGAGGCAGGTTTGGTTGGATTTTGACGTGTTTAACAAACGATATATTATGTAAGAGCATAGTTAAACATATATGCAAAAGTTATGTATTATTTAAACACATGTGAAGTTAAGTATACATGTAATGAGTTTGTGTTACCTCTTGGTTTTATCAGGTTTGCATGGGGTCAGTTTTAAATAAAACGAAAACCCGTCCATCGATTGAATTTTGGCAGATTTTTACATTACTATAAAATCTGTTATTTTCAGCTGTGTTTCAAGTGGGTTCTGATTCAAGGTAGGCTTATAAACAACCCTGGTCACAAATAAACTCATGGCCCTAAAAAATATATGCTCTCATCACATACAAAATCAAATTGAAAATCATAATTTTTTATTATTCAATTTAGTTCTTTTGTAATATATTTATAGCATAATTATGCCAACAAAATAATATAATTTTGTTTTATTATTAAAACTGTTCTAGAGGGTTTTACTAGTAAGAGATAAAAGGAGGTAAAGAGAGAGGAAAGGAGGCCACAAAATCTTCTGTGGACTCTTATTTATATTAGTCATTGTTGGATTTGGAAATACCCTACAATACAATCTATCTGTAGATCTACTCTAACGGTCTATAAAAAAAACTCCTATTTCTAATTTAACATACTCACATAATTAAGTAATATATACAACACTCCTCCTTGAGTGTGTAAAACTCAAGAAGTAGTCACATTAGAATGTCGAAGTACATTATTGTTGATGAAGTTGAATCGTCTGGTTCGTGAGCAGAACGTATGTTTGTGGGGATAATATATTAACGAATGCTACACCAAAACCTTACCCGGAAAAACCTAATGGGAAAAAAGTTGAGGTCGAAGGAAAAATAGTGTACGGATACATACTTAATCTTCATGATGTAATATGATAACAAAAACGTAGGGTATAACCATCCAATGAAGGTGCCTTGTTAAAACCTTGCTAGGTAACAAAAACTCAATGGAAAAATGTTCCTTATCGAAAGGTAAAAGAATACACTAAGATCAAGTGAGTGCATTTCTGGATACTCTCCATGAGTTTAACATAACTCCCCCTGAGGACTACATATGCGGCAATTCAGATAACTTGTGAAATCCAATACCTTAAACATATTTCTAAAAGGTAGACTTCGGTAGCGACTTGGTGAATACATCTGCTTGGTTGTCTTGAGATCGAAACTGCTTGACTTCAGTCTTCTGATACTCTTGCTGTTGGTGTGAGAAAAAGAGCTTAGGTGCAATATGCTTGGTGTTATCTTCTTTGATATATTCTTTCTTCTTTGATATATTCTTTCTTCATAGGGTCGATGCATGCGACATTTCTTCATGGATAGTTGTTGGTGCATATTGATAGAAGATAACCCACTCGTACTTCGAATATACTCAATAATGACCCTAAACCAAACACATTCACGAGTGGTTTCATGAAGGGTAATGAGTTCGGCGTGATTTGAAGAAGTGATAACTAATTCTGTTTCGTAGACCTCCGAGATATCGCCGTATTTCTAATGTTAAAGACATAACAAGTTAGGAACATGCCTTATGTCGGTCAGACATAAAACCAGCATCAGCAAAACCTACAAGAGCAAGCATCATTTCGAGGTTCATGGGGGTTTAAACCATTTTGAGATGCATATGGATAGAATAAGCCTATATCTGAAGTATCTCTAAGTAACAAAATATGTCTTTGATGCCATTCCAGTAGTGACGTGGTTGCACAGAGCTAAACAGTTTTACAACAAACGAGATGTCTGGTCTAGTGCATTGAGCCAAGTACAATAAAGTGCCAATTGCACTCAGATATGAAACTTCAGAAGAATAATCCCTCTGCCTCATCCTTCTTTTGACGGAATGGGTCTCGTATAGCATCTAGAGTACGGATGACCATGGATGTGCTTGAAGGCTTCGTTTTATCCACATTAAAGCATCACAATACCTTTTGAGTGTAGATTGATTGGTGTTTCAAAATACCATCCACATAATGCTCGAGCTCCAGGCTGAGACAAAACTGAGTTTTTTGAAGATCTTTCATCTCAAATTCCGACTTCAGGTGCGATTCTATTTTCTCAAGCTCTTCCAGAGTCCCAATGAGATTCATGTCATCGACATATACTACAACGGTCGCAAATTCAAAATGCGATTTCTTAATAAACATGCATGGGCATAGTTCATTATTCTCATATGCATGACTGATCAAATATTCACTTAGATGGTGATATCACATCCATCAGGATTATTTCAATCCATATAGTGAACGCCTCAAAGGAACCGAGAGGGTGTTCTGCTGTCTAGAACTATTTGAGTCCGTTAGCTTAATTTTTTCAGGAACTTTCATATAAATTTCTATATCAAGATTCTCATAGAGATTCAATGTAATCACATTCATACGCTGCATATTTAGTTTTTCGAAAACTACCAAACTGATGAGGTAGTGGAATGTTATAACATCTGTTATGGGAGAGTACATATCCTCGTAATCAATCCGGGGCATTGAAAGAAGACTTGCGCTATGAGGCATGTCTTATATCGCACTATTCCATTATTCTCAATACGCTTTCTTACGAACACCCACTTGTATCTGACAAGTTTTACATTGGATGATGTAAGAACTACAGGTCCAAACACTTTTCCCTTATTTAAGGAATATAATTCAACCTTGATTACTTCTTTGCATTTAGACCAATCTGTTCTACGTTGGCATTCATCAATAGAATGAGGTTCGATGTCATTACTTTTCATAATTTAGATAGCTATCGCGAATACAAATAAATCATCAGTGATAATCTTATTCCAATTTCAATCTCATACAAGCTTGTATAATGGACTGAGATCTCCTGGTTCTCAGGAATAGGAAGTTATGCCACTTCTCCTCTAACACTCATCTCTTCCAGGACGCTTTCATAATCTGAAATAATTTCATGAGATGGATTGGTTGATATAGCCATCTCAGATGGATTCTTGTGCCAAGTTTCTCCTCTTTCGGGGATGTGAATCCTTCGAACTAATGATCTCCCCACTTTTGGCGGGAACAGATAACACAAAGCGGGAAGTAAACAACGCTAGTTAAATCTCGTTCTACCGCCAATGAACCCTGGAGGGAACCTTCAGGTAGAAATGTACTCGAATCCACAGGCACAACACTCGAATCTATGAGAAATTTACTCAAATCTATGAGTAAAGATAGGCAACTCGAATCCAGAGTAACAGAGAAGATAAACTCAAAGTTTATTGATCAAAGTTGAATAATTATTGAATACAAAAATAAAGATACAATGGCCGTCTATAGGCTTATAAGAAGAATACTACTTCTACTAGAAAACTACAATATATTCCTAAAAGAAATAAAAAGAATTAAAAGAATCCAAAAACTAATTCTAATCCTAAGAGAATAAAATAAAAATAAACTAAAAGAATTTCTTTAGGTTTCCTAAATAAAGAAGCCTTCAAAAATCCTTGTCCCTTCAGAAATTTAACTGGAAGTCAATATAGAAATCCTGCTGTTTGTTTCCCTGCTCTTCTACATCAGTCCATCCCTCTTCAAAAGAACCCGCCCTCGAGTTCCAATCGAACCATGAACGATGTCATCTTTAGTAAACTTTGCCTGAGAAAAAGTGTGATCCCAAAATCTTGATCCACATCAAAGAGCATCCAAAGTACAAATTGATGATATAATTTGGTACACTGTGTAGAATGCCTATAGTCGTGTTACATGGAATAAAGTGTATCACCTTAGAAAATATGTATATATTTTTTACTTCTAACTCGATAAGTCATACATCTTCTTGCAGTTGTAGGTTAATGATGGATCATGCTTTCATCCTGCCCATGTGCCAATAGTAAGTGATATTAACTTGAAAAATTAAAAGATTGCATCTCGAGCATTCTCTTTCTGTATAAAAGGATCTTTGAAATCATGAAGAATAGATCCATTATATTGCGAAAGTGGTTTATGCTCTCTCACATGTTCCAACTTCATCTCCTTTGAAATTTTAGTAGAGGAAACAACCTCTTCCTTTAGAACTTTACTCTCCTTGGGATTCATCCAGTAGTGTCGTAAACGGGCTCTAGGAATAAGATCTATATGATGGTCTGTACCAATTATAAATAGTAATCTTTCCCGTAGGTTATTGTGAACAGCTCCTCTGGACTGTTCCAATAATGCTTTTACCTTCTCTGAAACTTCAGTAGATGGAGTAACTTCTTCTTTGACTACTAAAATAGATCTTTGCTTTATTTTTTTTTTAATTCCTTTATGATAGGAGGAATTGATCTCATGGTAATTCTTGTGCCCTTCCAGTTGAATATATGGTTCTCTTTACTTCTGAGGGTGGCGTTAACATCATGATGATATGGTCTCCCCAAAAAAAATATGACATAGTCTCCCCAAAAAATATGACATGCTTCCATGCCAACCACATCACAAGGAACATTATCTTGATAATATTTACAAAATGAAATAGGAACATGACATAAATTTATTACCTTGAAGGAGAGATCCTTCTTGACCTAACCAATGGTGTAAGAATGAGGATGTGGTTCTGTCTCTAGCTTCAAGTAGTCCATTTGTGCTCTAAAAATGAGATTCTTGCAACTTCTGTTGTCAATGATGAAGTTGCACACTTTATCCTTAACCGAACACCTTAAATAGAAGATCTGATGTCATTGTGTAGTGTCGGAGGTCTTTTAGTTGCACTGCAATATCTGAATAATATAATTTGTAGATTTGTCGATGGATGTAAAGTGTACAGTAGTGGTGGTTAAGGAAAAATAGTAGATGGGTGACATAGTGGTGGTTGCTATGGTAGATGTAAGGGTGGAGTTAATGGAGGAAGATTAGTTGACAGATGATATGGTGTGGTCGTTGTGGTGGATTGAAGGTGGAGGTGGTGGAGGAAGATTGGTTGATGAACGATCACGTCCACTTTGGCACGTACCATCGATTAGATTTCGATCACTGATCTTGAGGGATAATCTGTTGAATTCTTGGACTCTGCCGCCCAAGATTGATTCAAGAGCGCTGACCCTCTCTCCAACAGTACCCACCATTGCGAAAATGCTTTGTGATTCATCACCATCTTCTGCCATTGTCATAAAGTTTATAGAAGCTCTGATATCACTTGACACGGAGCGGGGAAGTGAACAACACTAGTTAGATCTCATTCTTGCGCTAACGAACCCTAGAGGGAACCTTCAGGTAGGAATGTACTCGAATTCACGAGCATAATACTGAAATCTACGAGCAATTTACTCAAACCATAAGCAATGGAGGAGATAAACTCAAAATTTAATGATCAAAGTTGAATAATTGTTGAATACAAAAACAAAGATACAATCACCTTTTATACGCTTACAAGAAAAATACTACTTCTACTAGAAAACTATAACATATTCCTATAAGAAAATAAAAAGAATTAAAAAAGTCATTACCCATTTAGGAAAACTATTTCTAATCTTAAGAGAATAAAATAAAAATAAATTAAAAGAATTTCTTTAGGTTTCTGATTAAAGTGGCCTTCAAAAATTATTGTCCCTTCAGGAATCCAACTGGAAGTCAATCTGAAAATACTGTTGTTTATTGCCCCACCCTCCTACATCAATAGATGACTGGCTAGCCCGCCGTGTATACTATCTGTCAAGGACATGTTGGAAAGAGAGAGTTTACTGATGGGGAAGTTGACAAGGATCGTCGAGGGTCGTCGAGGTGATCGCCAAGGAAGTCGACGATGAAAGGCGAAGGAAACAGCAGCAGAAGAAAGCAGCAGCAGCAGAACAGGCTCAGCGGTTGACCGGCGCGGTCGACCGCATGTGCACAGCGTGCACAGGGTCAGAGAGCGGTCGGCCGCCCGGTCGACCGAAAAGCCTGATTGTAAGTACCCAACTCTCTGTTGGGCACCCGGTCGACCGACCGGTCGACCGGTGGAAGGGTCGGTCGACCGCCCGGTCGATCGACAAGCGGGTGCAGGCTGCGAGTACAGATTTGAAAATCTGTTTGTATTTAAGGGGTTGGCTGTTTTCTAGGGTTTGTCTCTTTTGAGAAGATCCAAGAGAAGGAACTGCTGGAGCTCTCTTGCATTCAAAGAGGCTGCTAGCAATTGTAATCTTCTTCCAAAGTAAATTAATCTCTCTCTGATTGCCCCGAGGACGTAGGCGTTGAGGCCGAACCTCGTTAAATTGGTTGTTTGCGTGTGTTCTTTCTCCGATGATTATTTTTTTGTACTGGTTGTGATTGTTCTTCGTGCTTGGGAGATTCAAGGAGGGATCCTCTATCGGGATGTTGTCACTGTTGGGGCACAACAAGTGGTATCAGAGCATCCAGGTTTGGCTTGGGATTTCTGGAGATTCGGAGGGCTCAAGATCTGATTCGGTGGAGATCATGTGTCGATCTCAAATAAGAGGTATTGGTGTTCATGGGATCGTGTGACGATCACAGGAGGACGCAAGGAGGGCTCGTGGAATCTGTGGTGAAGTAGATCTGAAGAGAAACTCAATCTAGGGTTTCAAGGGAAAGGTAAAAATCTAATTTTTATCTGAATAGAGATCTATTTTCAGTTGATTGTTCTTCCGCATAGATAGAGGATCAATAAATCTCAATGGCAGAAGAAATTGCTTCGGTTAAGACCATGCATCCTCATCCGAGGATCGATGTGGTGAAGTTCAACGGTACAAATCACTTTGGGATGTGGAGATGTGAGGTTATGGATGCACTGAATGCATCGAACCTAGAGGACACTCTCCTATTGGAGAAGAAGAAGAGCACGACCACTGATAAAGAGTGGGTAAAGATGAACAGGTCGGCATGTGGATTGATACGTTCATGTTTGTTGTAAGACATAAAATACCTTTCACAACATGAGACGTCGGCGAAGAAACTGTGGGAAACCCTTGCGAAGAAATACCTGACTAAGAGTGTTGAGTCCAGGTTGCAGCTTAAGAGTAGGCTGTACAATTTTCAAATGAAGAAGGGGAGCACAGTGAATGAGCACATCAACCGATATACAAAGCTTCTTACAGACTTGGTAAACGTGGATGTCATGATAGAAGAGGAAGATAAGGCGATCAGCTTTCTGAACTTACTCCCGCGGAGGAGTATGAGACATTCACTCTGACCTTCATTAATGGAAGGCAGACCTTGGATTATGATGAGGTGTCGTCTGTACTGACTAGTTATGAGACTAGGAAGAAGGAGAGACATCCTTCTAGGTCAAGCTCATCGGCAGAGGCACTGGAAGTAAGAGGCAGAAGTTCATCGCGGAAGGGCAAGGAAGTTAGAGGAAGATCGAAATCCAGGCCGGGTTTCAGAAATCTGAAAAGGAATCAGTGTGCCTTATGCAAGGAATTAGGACACTAGAAAGCAGAATGTCCGAAGGCCAAAGGTAAGAAGGTGGAGCTAAAGACCGAGACGAATCTCGCACAGGCGGATGGATCGGATGATGACTCTTCAGTGTTCTCTCTCTCGGTTGCTACCCCTACTATTTGTAACTCAGATAGTGCTGAGTGGATCATGGATAGCGGAGCCACCTATCATGTGTGCCCGAACAGGGCCTGTTTTTCTAGCTTTGAGAAGCTGGATGGATGTTACACGGTTATGGGGGATGACCATCCGTGTAATATAGAAGGGATGGGTACAGTTCGCATCAAGATGGATGGTGGGATAGTTCGAGAGTTGAAGGAGGTGAGGTATGTACCTCAGCTCAAAAGGAATCTTATCTCAGTTGGTACTTTGGAAGCATCGGGCATGGTGATATCTGTTCGAGATGGCGATCTCAGGATGATCAAGGGCTCGATAGTGGTGATGAAGGGCATCCGCCGAGGAAACCTTTACTACTTGAAGGGTAGTACGATGACAGATCAGGTGGAGACTTCGAGTTCTTCAGATGTTGGTGGCCCGGAGATTTGACAGGGAAAGGTCGGACAGGAAGAAGAAGAATCCTTGCGAGCTCCTGTAAAGAAGGAAAGGGAAGGTGCTACTACCTGCAATTTGGAAGGTGTACACAGCGTTCTGGACAAGAAGAAGGTGAGATTCAGCACCAGTACTCACCACAATGAAGGTCTTCTTGATTGTATTCACATGAGCGTATGGGGACCTGCTAAGAAGGCATTGCTTGGAGGTCATAGATACTTTGTCTCATTTATTGATGGTTCATCTAGGCAGGTGTGGATATATCTCATGAGACAAAGGGGTGAAGCCCTAGATGTGTTGGTGAAGTGGAGAGGAAGAATGGAGAGGCAGATAGGTAGGAAGATAAAGGAGCTTCATATTGGTAATGTTGGAAAGGACATGTACCAGTTCCTACAATTTGGCCAGAACACAGGTATTGTAACTCACTTCACAACAGGTACAGATGGGTTGGCTAAAGATGTAGTCCGTCCCTTGCTGGAGGAGTTCGGAGGTTGTTGTCTAATGCAGGATTAGACAGGTCATTTTGGCTGAGGCGACTGAATATGCTAGCCATCTCATGAACAGATTGACTGCGATAGGAGGTAAAGCTCCATTGGATATTTGGTCTGGGGAAGCTGCTCAAGATCATTGTTTGCTGCGGGAGTTTGGAAGTCCGGCCTACTTCACTGCCAAGAATGGCAAGGTGAATCCGCGAGCAAAGAGGTTTGTCTATTTGAGAGTCAAAGGAAACAGCTACAGGTTGTGGGACCCCGAAGACAAGAAGATCGTGATGAGCAGGAATGTCACTTTTGGAGAGACTTCAGGGTTGAAGTCCAACGTCTCTCAACAGGTGGAGAGGACGAAGACCAAGGAAGGATCGCAGCGGGTGGAGGTTGATGCTACTCCATCATCTCTAGTTGGTTCGGCATTAGGGGAGGCTTCACCGGAGGTGACACCGGGTGGAGATCATGATACCAAGAGTGATGCTGAACAGGTTGAAGACATCGCGGAGGATGTCGAGTTGTTTGCAGCCATTGGAACCAAGGTGAAACCGCGCTTGTGGGGAAAGAAGCATGAATCTCAAGCTTGTGATCGTGACAAGCCACGATCACAAGCTGAAGTTGAAGGCCGTTATCCTCCATGATGGTCAGAAAGAGATTCATATGACTCAGTCAGACAGGTTCATTGCTGCAAAGAGAGGTACCAGTGCTTGAGCTTGATGAAGCTCATTCAAATGAACTACGGTTGGCTTGATCCTTTTGGGCAAAGGTACGTAGGCAGCCGTAAAGGCGCAGCCATTTGGTGATGCAACTCTTATGGAGCTATTTGGGTTCTCGAGAATCTGTTATGGATCTTCACGTAGAGGTGAAGAGTTGTGGTCGTTTAGAGCTTCACATAGAGGTGGAGAGGCTTCACGTAGAGGTAAAGCGTTGTGGCCAGTTGGACTTCACGGAGAGGTGAGGTGTTGTGGTCTCGATGAACAGGTGATCTTTCGGTGAGAAGATGTTGAGCTTGCATAAGGAGTGGTGTGCATCCACTTGAAACTGATGATGATGTATGATGTGTTCTACGCAGACTTGATTGGACCGTCAGTGGAAGACAGGAAGACTAGATAGAGCTGGTCAGTTGGAGAGTCAGTGTTGGCTCGTGAGGAAGTCTTCGTGAGGTCGTGAAGTTGTGGAGTAGAGGCCACAGTTTGGTGATCGGTAGGTAAGGAAATTCTCCTAAGGTGAAGTGCAGGGAAGGCATGTGCGATGTTTTCAGGAACAGTTGAGCTAAAGATTCCAAGCCGAGATCGTGTGTCGATTTCGCTGAGATCGTGTGTCGATTTCGTCCGGTGCGCGCAAAGCCGAGATCGTGTGTCGATTTCGCCGAGATCGTGTGTCGATTTCGCCAGGTGATAGACTGGGGTACGTTGGAGATCGGCTCAGATTTGAAAAATCTTCGCCGAGGTGGAGAATTGTTGGAAAGAGAGAGTTTACTGATGGGGAAGTTAACAAGGATCGTCGAGGGTCGTCGAGGTAATCGCCAAGGAAGTCGACGATGAAATGCGAAGGAAACAGCAGCAGAAGAAAGCAGCAGCAGCAGAACAGGCTCAGCGGTCGACCGGCACGGTCGACCGCACGTGCACAGGGTCAGAGAGCGGTCGACCGCCTGGTCGACCAAAAAGCCTGACTGTAAGTACCCAACTCTCTGTTGGGCACCCGGTCGACCGGCCGGTCGACCGGTGGAAGGGTCGGTCGACCACCCGGTCGACCGACAAGCGGGTGCGGGCTGCGAGTGCAGATTTGAAAATTTGTTTGTATTTAAGGGTTGGCTGTTTTTTAGGGTTTGTATCTTTTGAGAAGATCCAAGAGAAGGAACTGCTGGAGCTCTCTTGCATTCAAAGAGGCTGCTAGCAATTGTAATCTTCTTTCAAAGTAAATTATCTCTCTCTGATTGCCCTGAGGACGTAGGCGTTGAGGCCGAACCTCGTTAAATTGGTTGTTTGCGTGTGTTCTTTCTCCGGTGATTGTTTTTTTGTGCTGGTTGTGACTGTTCTTCGTGCTTGGGAGATTCAAGGAGGGATCCTCTATCGGGTTGTTGTCGCTGTTGGGGCACAACAGGACAGTACGCCCTAATGGGACTTTTCACCCTTTGCGGATGATATTGCACCCTACGAGGATGTTATCCTTGCAAGCACATTTGTAGTAGATATATATGATCTCATCACCTTAGCTAGATCAGAGAACGTGTCAGTATGTTTTGAGTAATACTCTGAAGATCTAGAATTTGTCGCACTTCCTTATCATATTGTGTAGTATAGAGATCTAGTAGTGGGGACAGTCCACGTTAATTCGTGTCATTTTTTAGAAACATTGACATTCTTATCTCCTCCTAACGACGGGAAAACTATCCCATCAAAGTGACAATCTGCAAATCGAGCGTTAAAAAGATTGCATGACAAGACTTTTAAAATTCGAATTATGAAAGTGAATTCATAACTGACATAGACCCATTTCTTACGTTAAGGACCTATTTTTGTACGTTGTGGTGGCGCAATTGGTACGTAAACTGTGCACCCAAAAATGCATAAGTATGATATATCGAGTTCATACCCAGTCACCAGTTGTAACATATAAAAAGGTTGGGTGGCAGTGGGCCTCAAGCGTACCAACATGGCTGTATGCAAATTTGCGTAGCCCAGAAATAGGAAGCTTGGTGCGCATAACCAAGATCCTTGTAATCAATAGTAGGTGCTTTATGAACGCTTCTGCGAGACCATTTTCATTGTAAACATGCGAGATAGGATGTTCGACTTCAATACCAAGGGACATGCAATAATCATCGAATATTTTTTATGTAAACTCGCTGGTGTTATCAAGTCTTATGAACTTTATCAGATAATCCAGGTTGTGAGTCCTTAATTTAATGATCTAGGTGAGAAGTTTAGCAAAAATAATATTTTTGATGGACAATAAACAAACATGTGACCAGTATGTTGATGCATCAATCAACATCATAAAATAATGAAATGGTTAGCATGGTGGTTAGATTGTTCTATAAATGTCCCCTTGTACCTGCTGAAAAAAAGGAATGGGTTCTTTGGTTATCTTTGCAGGTGATGGTCTTGTCATCAATTTTCCAATAAGCATGCTTGGTAAATTGTGTTGCAATACACGAAGTCCTAACTAGAAAGGGGATGTCCATGTGATGAGTTAAGGATACGGTACATCATATCAACCTGGGTGTCCCAACCTATCGTACCATAGTAAATAAGTACTCGAGTCCACCAGCTTCCAGTTGGTGACATGGTTAGCCTCAATCGAGTGAATGGTTGTGATATACAGTCCATTCGGGAGGCGTTATATTTTCTCCAAAATACGTTTCTGACCATATAATAGGAAATTATGCAAAGATACTTCATTCTATTTTCTTCAATAGTTTCAGCATGGAAATTATTTTTGCAAATATCCTTAAAACTCAATAACATTCTTCCGGTACGGGATGATAATAAGGCCTCTTTACCTCAATCAGGTTCAACATGCCTGATATGGTTGTCAGAGAGCTATGATCAGATATTAAGTTAGAAAAATATCTATGCTCATGGAGAATAGTGTGCATGATAGCACTATCAAATAGACAACTAACTTTCCCACTTGCATACCTAAATATAAATTAATTGAATCAGTTAGATGTATAAAAGAAACTTTATTTGATTAATTAATATTCAAAAATAATAAGAGATCTATTTTATATGGGCTGTCGAAAGCACTATCGACTGGACAAAAATACAAAGGCTTAGCTATCAAAAATTAGACAGTTCTGAGAACAACTGAACTTTCTGGACAACGTTGTCGAAAGTCAGGGTTCGAGCTGTTGAAGGTCAGGGTTCAAGCTGACAAAAGTTAATCAACTCTGAAATCATCTGATTTTTCTGGATGAAGCTGTCGAAAGTCACAAATGGAGCTGTCGAAAGCACTTTTTGACAGTTAGTGAAAGATACTAATACAGCTACTGAAAGTTAGTATATTCTAAAATTCTTTGAGTTCTCTTGGAAACACTGTCAAAAGCATTCAAATAAGCTGTTGAAAGCTCATTCCAACAGTTAGTGAAAGACACTAACACATCTGTCGAAAGTTCTTCAGTAGGGCAAGATTGCTGATTCGTCGTCAAGAGATTGTTATTCTTTTCAGCGAGAACTAGGATAGTTATCAGTTTAGAGAACTTGGTGAGCTTCTGGTCCCTATATTGCTATTGCAAAAGCATAATGGAGGTATGAAAGGTTGAGAAAGTCTTTTCCAGGAGATCAGTCCTAGTCAAATTTTCCCTACAAAACTTAAGAAAAGATTGTGAAAATGAAGGTTTGGCCAATCATATCTTACTTCAGACAAGTAGATCATCTTCTGGTGGTCAAAACATTCCTCAAGAATGATCTAGAGAGCCATGGGATCCTCTTTAGTGAGGTATACCGTCTGGAGTGCATCAGGCATATATCTTCAGATGAAGATTATAGTTACGGCTTTGTCAAATTTCTCCATCTCATTTTTCGGCTCAATGGTAGCTCGCAACTTCTTGGCAGTCAAGTAGAGCTTTACATCTTATACCTACTTCAAGTAGTTTCTTTCAAAGACCTCCAAAGCAGTGAAATTTAGCTTATTGAGTCTTGACAGTCTCGATAAGAATGGAACAAGTTGTGTTCGTTAGTACTTTGAATATAGGAACATCCAAAAGCATCTAAATAAGAACTTCAAGTTCTATGACATAGTATGGTTAATGGTTACTCATGTAAACTTCTGGCTATATCATGATTGATGTGTTTTAGGAAAATGACGGGTTCCATATTGGCATACTCGAAACTTCTAGTTCGAGATTAATATGAACTTTCAGTTCATTGTATCTGCTTTCTCGGACGCAATATAACAATACATATATATAGCGAATGGAGATAATCATGCATGTATACTAATCATATGTCGTGTGATTGTACATGATTTTGATTTCAAAATTGACAATTAAGGAGCATTGATAACATCCATCTTATTCAATTTTACCACATCAATTTAACCAAAATAACTTGACAAACATGCCTCATAAGTTTTCATAACTAAGCATTTTTCTTTTAAATATAAAAATTCATGTAGAACATCATAAAAAGATTCAAGTATGAATCACATGAACAATAATGTATCAGCATAAAAATCACACATTTATAGGGTTCTTGCATACCCTCAATCTTAATAAATCAAATTATACAAGATTAAAATTTAGATCTAGAATAAAATACAAATAACAGTAATATTTCTAGAATAGTTTAAGATCATCCTGTTGATCAATATGAATTTTGGATATGATATTCTCTATGAATTTTTCATATACTATAAAAATTCAAATCGATCAGACTAGAGAATATCCATAAAATATGAAAATAAAAGACAGTAAAAATAAAGAAAAATTCAGATCAATTTTACCGACGCAGTTTTTCTCCTTGTCAGCGATCCTATCTTCTTCTCTTCTTAAGTCTATCATGCTGATAATGTGTCATAGAGAGTTTTAATAGTTAGAGATAAAGGGAAAAAAAAAGAGAGAGGAAAGAAGGCCAGAGAACTTTAGATTCTGTAGACTTTTTTTTATATTAGTCATTCTAGGATTTGGAAATACCCTTGGATATAATCTAACCGTAGATCTAATCTAATGATTCATAAAAGATTCCTACTTCTAACTTAACAGAATTACATAATTAAGTAATATTTACAACAAAAACGTGTATAATACTCGCTAGAGATCAAATTTTGATAATGAGAGCATGTAAAGAATAAATATTTGATGGATAATTCTTTTAAGGTTAAAAGATTTGATAAGAAACATTTTTAAGTTTTATAAAAACTAAAAAATTGCTTTGCCAAATGATAATACAAATATGAGGAGATTTAATGGTTTGATTTATGTTTTCTATAGCTACTGGCTTATTAATAGGAGCGGATATTAGCACCCTCCAAATTGATAAATGCACACATTTGATTAATACACCACTAAATTGATAAAGACACCTCTTATTTTTTTCTAAAATTTTCTAAAACAGCCCTTCCTCCTTCCCCTCTTCTTCTTCCTCGTCCCCCAATCGTACCCCGCCCACATCGCGTCCCTCCCTTGCTATTCCCCCCGCCCTTCCCCCCAGCCTCGCCGCCCTCCTCCCTGCCTCACCACCAGATCTGACGGTGTGAAGGAGGATGAAGGCGGGGAAGGAAGGGGAGAGGAGGCCTGCCCGTCCCCCTCCTAACCTTCAATCCCTTCCTACTCCTCGTCGGCGAGGTGGAGGGAGGTGGGGGAGGGGGAGGGAGGGGGAGGGCAGTAAGGAGATGAGAAGGGGGAGGCAGGGAAAAGAGAGGGAGGATCGTCAGACCGCTGCTGCTCACTGCTTGCCGTCGCCGCTCGTCGTTGAATGAGGAGGAAGAAGGAGAGAGTATTTTACTTTTACTCAGTGACTAAATTTATCCAAAAATCAATGACAGTTTCGTAATTATTGGATGGGAGTCTTTATCAATTTGGTAGGTGCTAATATCCGCCCCTCTTATCAATCTATTAAGCGTTTTAGTGGGTGCAATGATATTTTTGTTTTTTAACCGGATATTATTATAGAACTGTCTATTTGTTGTCAAGTCGCCCCCATTGAGTACTTGATTTGGGTTTTTTTCCCTAAAAAGTATAAAAGTTAAGTTGTTTAGTTATGTTTGAGAGTTGATTATTTACAGAGAGATCTAGAGAGTGAGAGATGATCAATTATTACGGGGAAGAGAGAAAAACGATTAATTATTACACACGTAGAGAGAATTAAAGAGAGAAAGAGGAGAGAAAAAGAGAATTATTAAGAAGAGAAAGCGGGGAGAAGCAAATTTTGAAAATAGGGTGGGGGAGGGGGAGGGAGGGAGGGAGGGAGGGAGGAGAGAAAAAGGCTTGACATGCGGCAGCAGAGGCAAGCAAGTTTGAATTGAAACGAAAAAGGCTGATGGGTTGTTTTTTTTTTTTTTTTTTCAAAACAGATTTCCGCTTCATTTTCTTGAATTTAAAAGCATTCCATTCCATGTGACATCAAAAGCAAGATGGGTTCTCTTTCCCTTTTTCTTAGTATTTTGATTGATGGAAAAAGGTATAGAAAAGGCAGAAATTTTTCCTCCACTTTCAAAAAATAATCAAAAGTTTTTGAAAATAAAATAAACTATCATGATTTTTCATAAAAGCTCTACGAATTTTTGCCATACGACTATAAAAAGTCATAATCTATGGTAGTAGTTTATTATATATATTTTTCAAAATTTAATAACCTTCTAACGTTAAGTAAAAGTTTACAGTAATTTTATAGAACTTGTCTTCTTCTTTCACCGGGAAATCGTAGGTTTTTTTAAAATATATAATTTGCTTAAAGCACACGAGTAATAACTTAGAAAGGAGAGCAAAAAAAAAAAAAAGGAAAAAAGAAGAGAGAAAAGAAAACGGAGAGGAAAATCAATCACCAAACCCTTCACAGCTGTTACAACTCAGAATTAATTATCACACTTGCTCTTACTTGATTGGAAAACATCAAACCAGTCCTCAAGACCCAAGCCTTGTCGACGTAGTCATCAGCGACCTGAACTCCTCAAAATCCACCATCCCATCTCCATTCCTATCGAACCTCCGTATCATTTCCCTGCACTCTCTAACGCTGCACTTCCCCAGCCCCAACCCTTCAAGGACTCTCCGCAGCTCCTTCGCCGATATGAACCCGTTTCGATCTTCGTCAAACACGAGGAAAGCCTCCTCAAGATCCTCCCTACAAGTGCACAACGACCTCAGCTGGTCGCCCCCTAGAGCTTGCATGAACTCCTCCAGATCGACGAGGCCGTCGCCGTCGACGTCGGCCACTCTGACCATCCCCTCGGCTTCTGTGGAGGCCGTGGACTTGTCGTGGCCGAGGGAGAGCATGAGCTGCTCGAGCTCGGAGGGGGATATCTTGCCGTCGCCATTCGCGTCCATGATGTCGAACACTTGCTTCAGCTGGGCTTGGATTTCCATTTCAGACAGTGCTAACCAACTGGTTGATGATGATGGTGATGACGTCTTCTTCTTGATCTTGTTGGGTGATCTTGATCTTTGCTTCCTCCACAATGATTGGAGTTTGTGGAGGAGGTTTCTTGTGGTGGGGTGGATCTGCATGTTGAGATTTGAGACAGAGAAGAGAGAGAGAGGGGATTTGAGGAAGGGGGATTTGGATGTGAGTTGTGTTTGGAAATGTGTCCGTTGACTAGCTCGAGACTTGTACTGTACTGTTGTAGTGTGCAAAGTGCAATAATTGCGTAGAGCTAACGGGGACACTATAGTTTTAAACAGCGTGCAAAGTTGGGGAAGTGGTGTCGTTGGTTTATGAAAAAATAAGATTGAGATTCGCTTTACTAATTTTACAAGGAAAAAGTCGTGATTTAGGCCTCCCATTCGAAAAACTATTTGGACTGAGTCCTCGAGCAATATATTTTAGTCTACGCTAACGTCAAGTCTCTTTTCTGGAGAGTTGATTTTTCTAAAGGAAACAGTAGTATTTTTCTAAAGGTGAACAGTGGAACTTCAAACTTGCTGGAATACACGAGAAATGGAGTGTTTGTTCTCGTAATTGCACCGTAAGTGATAAAATGTAATTATAATAAAATCACTTACAATAAAGCCGTAAGTCATAAAATGCAGGCAGTTAAATATAATTAATATTTTTAATTATTAAATTATTTTTTTAAATTATGAGAAATATTTTTTAATTATTAGATTAAATTTAATTATCAGATTAAATTTTTTATAAATTATTCTAATAATTTTATTATTGAATCTCTTTATTACTAGATTAGTAACATTTGATATAAAATTAATATTTTTATTATTAAATTAATTTTTTTAATTTGAAATCTAATATTTTAATTATGAATATAATTATATTTAATATTAGATTGCAATATTAAATATTTTTTAATAATTAATTTTAGATTACTATTAATATTTTTATAATCTAAAACTTTTTAATATTAATATTTTAGTATTTTAGTATTTTAATATTTTTAATATTAATATTTAATATTTTTAATATTTTAGTTTTGTGCTCTACTTTCCACTTACGACTTACATATTTTCAACGAAATACTGTAAAACACAATATACTTTCTCATTGACAATTTCACATTATCAATCAAATACCGTAAAACTTACGTGCGTAAAACTCATTACAACTGTAAAGAGTTCACCACTTATGACTTTTGACTTACGGTCACTTACATCAGCCATGCCCTAGATGTTTATAATTTCCGGCATACGGAGGGGGGTGAAAAGTGAATAAAAGTCAAGATACGTGGGCAATTAGACAAAATTTAAAATTTAAAGAGGGGTCACATTTTTTTCATTTTTCATCTTTTTCTTCCAATTAACTTGGTTGATGACTAGTCGATGGGATCACAAGAGAGTGTAAGAACGTGATAACTTCAACGCTGAGGTGCAGTTTGCGTGAAAGGGTACGCAACAAAAAAGAATGGAAATGGTCTATCAGAAGCAGTCATCAACGTGTTCTATGTTATTATCAGATGCCATTTGTTCGATTGAGACGCCACCGAGGTTCAAAATATTGTATGTATCCGTATGTACGTGACTAAATCTGAATTCATATAATATGTATTATGTATGTATATTGACTGCGGTTAGGTATGCGGTGGGCTCGGGTTGGGTTGAGGGTAAACTTTGACCCAATCCAACCATAGCTCGTGTTAGGATTTTGGAACACGTGTGATGGAGGAGAGGAAATTTTGTTAGGCGAGACAACTTGGCGCATTGATTAACGATATTGATTTCCTCATTGTTGTGCAAATAGTCTCAATAAAAAATACTTTCTTAATAAAAAATACTGTAATGGTTATTCTGAGTTCGATTTATGTGTGTGAGCCACACACACATACAATAAGAGGATCAATCACGCGTTGACACGTGTATTAATCCTCTTATAATATGTTATATGTAGGCCTCACACACATATTATAATAGATTATAAGAGTTCCAATCCACGTGTCAACGCGTGATTGGTCCTCTTATTGTATGTGTGTGTGTGGCTCACACACATGAACCGAACCCAAACATTCTTTACTAGATTCATAAGAATTGCAGTGTCTTTTGCCTTTTGGAAATCAGATAATTAGAATGGTGTAGTACAAGAGCTAAAAGTAAGAAGTAGAGAGCAGAGGTACTCTCCCTTTTGCCTCTTGGCACTTCTTGGCAATACCAAGAAGAATTTAGAGCAACTTAATTTTAATGAACTTAAGCTTTTATGACAACTTGAACTTGGAGCTGGTCAGGACTAATTCTATTTTGGCCGAACTATCTCGAAAACTCCAAAAATATGACACTGTTCATTTTCCCCTCGTAACTTTCTATAAAATTTGGAGTCTTGGAGACCTTTTAATAACTTCAACTCATTCTGGGGATGTTAACACCTTTGCTATATTTAAAATCCACTTTTATATTGTTGCTGATAGAACTCTAATCTGTTGGGTGAATGTTGTAGTATTTTCTAAACATTCAATTTCTCACGAAATTAAATTTAAACAAACAAGAATTATTAAATTTATTCTAGCATGCAATATCTTAGAAATAAATTAAGACAAAAAAAATCTATCTTGGGGAATGCAGTCGCGTTTTCGCTGCTCTAAATGATCAAAAGTCCGCTCCAATCATCCGGACGCATATCAACTTTGTCCTCTAGCGGTAAAAGATCCCCCGAATTCACCAGCACTTACCTTAGAATATGAAAAAGAAGGCCTCTGCTCAAATAGAGAATTGTTACCCACTAATTTGTAAGAAAAAGTTGAGTTTAAAAGAAAACTTCTCAAGTTATAAATGAGTGCAGTAGAAAAGCTCGAAGGAAACAAGAGAGAATTATTGGGTGTTGTATCTCTTACTACTAGAAGGAGAGCTCTATTTATAAGCTTTAATCCCCCCAAGTGGTTATAACCATATAAGATCTTCATGACCACACAATTGGGTAGTTGAGAGATTTCCTCACCCGAATGTATCTTGTGAGACTTGGTCTCATTTGACTGGGTAAAAATGAATAAACCTAAAATAAAATATTTTATTGATTTTGAACTCAAAATTCTAACAACCACCCCCCCCCCCCCCCCCCCCACCAAAAAAAAAAAAACAAAAAGCTTGAGTTTCAAGGAAAAATAAAATAACAATAATACATGATAAAACAAATCATCAAATCATAAGATAAGAATAAAGTCGGGCAACATCATACTGTAGATTCGAGGTAAATAGCTTACAGGTTTAAATTTACCCTTAGTGAATTCACGCCACCTGAGAGGCGTAATAGATTATACCTTGAATTAGGCCTCTTTAACTAGATATTGATGAAAGACACACACACACAATAAGTTTTCATTTATTGAGCGGGCAGATTGAGCATTAAAGGTCATACTCATAATAATCGACTCATGAGTTTCTAGGAGTCAGCCCTACCTTCTCAACCACGGTCATCACGGTTCCTCTCACATAGGTAATGTTAGGATTATGATTGGAACACATCGTGAAGTTAGACAAAACTTCGAAGATCAAAGAACAAAAGTGCACAAGAAGTCGTGCACAGTATTAGTTGACTTATAGCTGGTATAGTCGACTAATGATAAGAATTAGTCGACTTATACATTGGTATGGTCGATAAGGTCTTGCAATTACAGAGTTGGGTTCTCGTATTTTCTCAGAGTAGTTGACTAATAGTTGGGTATAATCGACTAATACATGTTATTAGTCGACTTATACTAAGGCCTAGTCTGACTGTTTTCTTTTCTAAATCTGTTTTCAGTCGAGTTAGATTCGAGTTTTTCCTCTGAGGCGGTGATTGTTCGTATTGATGAAGTTTGTATAGGAGTAGGAGAGCTCTATGGTCTATAAATAAACCCTTAGGTTAGCCTTAAATGTATTCAATGAATTAGCAATTCCTAAAGGGTGTAATTCATCAAAGAGAGATTCGTATGAGAGGCTTTAGCTATAAGGATTTTACTATTTTTGGCGGCCATCAAACACTTGTAATCTTCTTAGCGAGATGTGTAAGTGTTTCTAATTGTACTCTCTAAAGTTTAATAAAGTTTCTCTCTCTTCTCTCGTGGACGTACATATTTTCCATTGATTTTTGCTAAGGGGAAAACTTACAAAAGAGGTCGAGGAGCTAAATTTCAAGCAATTCTTTGCAAGAAGAAGGTTACAAGTATATCTCCTCTGAGATTTCTGGTAAAGTATGCCGGTAGGAATCTGATCAGCGCGCGATCACTTTATCCCTTTGACGATGTGATCGATCAGACAATCGGACTGCCGCCTGATGGGATTTCCTTCTCGCCTGGTTCGGGGAATAGGAGAACAGAAGGTCGGTAGAGCCCTTTGTTACTTCTCGAGCTGCCTCCGCTTAGGAATTCCTTCTCGCCTGGTTCCGAAAATTTCTTGAGAGGGAGGAAGATCTTAAGGTATTAGCACCCTGATTAGGGAAGTAATTCTCTGAATTTTTGGAAGCAAGAGAGTAGATCCCTGTCCTTAGCCGTCTCTCCTCTCTTTTTCCGAGCCTCTCCCCCCTCCTTAGCTCTTGCCTCTGGTAGGCTATTTATAAGGAGGAGTAGGGGTTTAATCGCCTTGAAAATGTAGAAATAGATTGACTCGATCCATTTTACATCTGGAAAGTAGCGTCTGTTGGCCCGGAGGCCTTCCTCTCTAGTTTTGAGGATGATTAACTTATGTAGTTATGTTTACTAATAATCTTGTGATTTTACTTACAGATCTTTGATCAAGATATTAGTTGGTGATTGCTTCAAAAAGATGAGTTTTGAAGCCTTCACATTGTGATTCCAGTGCCCGAGCATCAAGATCATACCTTTGCACTCGGTGGATCACGTTTGGGATCGAGTCGGCTTGAAGATGAAGATCGTCAAGAAGACTTAGGTATCCTAGTGTTTAGTGTGTTTTAGATCCATGTGTAAAGCTTAGAATAGTTGATATGCTCAAGTGCACAATACACACACAAGTTTTATGTTTTGGATTTGGTTTTTCATGAATAGATTGATCAAAACAAGTTTACTTGGTTTTTATGTATATTAGATGTGTTCGATATACATACATGCTTCATATCTTAAACAAACTTATTTTGATATGCTTATTCATGAGTTTTAGGAAAAATCAGATTTCCTATTGAAAAATTCAAGTTTGATAAAATACAAATTTTGGTTTTTGGTAAAAATGATAAGACACAAAAATAGTTTCATATGCTTGATATTTGAGTTAAATGTTTATCACAAGTTTATATATCAATGCAAAATGATAAAACTATTTTTGGAGATTTTTAGAAGAGATAAAAGAATTTTTACAAATATTTAACATGTTTTCTGACCCAGTTTCTGACCCAGAACTGGCTGACAGGCCAGGTCGGCCGACCGCACGGTCGACCGAACCAAGGGCCGGTCGACCGTACGGTCAACCGACGTGCACAAGCTGTGCACGTCTGGCAGCACAGTGGGCCGGCCGACCGATCGGTCGACCGGACCAGAGAGCTCTGCTCTCTGTATCTGGGCAGTCGACCGGGCGGTCGACCGAATTGCTCCAACGGTCATATTTTTGACCGTTGGCGGTCGACCGGCGGGTCGACCGCAAGCCTGTCAGGCTGCCAGATCAGCCTAACAGCTAGTTTTCTGTTTGGGCTATAAATACCCTATTTCTTGGGGGTTTTGGGTAAGATTTTAAGAGCCAAAATTTCTCTCATATACAAGTGTTTTAAACAAGTTTTCAAAAGTGTTTTTGTGCCAAAAAGGATTCATCTTATTTGTTTTTAGAATTTTTAGAAAAATCAAAGAAAATAGAAAAATTGGGAGATTTGTATTGTTCTTCATTTCTATCTTTTACAAGAGTTTTCCTAAGAAATTTTCTTTGAGTTTTTATTTTCCAAACTCTAGTTTTTCCACACTTGAGCTTATCTTCTATCCTATTCTATTAGGATCTTGTTTTGTGGAAAAGAGGAAAGAGAGATTGTTTGTGGTTGAAAGAAACCACTTGTTATAAACACCCTTGCTTTTGTTGTATCCCTCTTGGTAGAGGTTGATCGGGTGATTGGTTTGCTCCCTCTTCGGTAGAGGTGGAGATTGTTGTTTACTCCCTCTTGGTGAGGTGGAGTTGGAGTTTGGTTGTAACCCTCTTCGGTATAGGTGTTTGTTGTTGTTTGGCTACGGGCCTACCCCTCAGTTGTGAGGCGGTGCTTAAGAGAGGAGTTCGGTACTCTCTTGTTGTACAAATCCTCCTCGGTGGAGGTTCCCTCGGTGGGAGTCCTCGGTGGACAAGATAGTGGATTAGAAATCTCTCGGTGAAGGCGGGGACGTAGAGCTAGGGGCTCGAACCTCGGAACATATCTTTGTGTTTGCGTTTGATCCATTGTCTCTCTAACTCTCTCTCTCTTTATATTGTGCAAAGCATCATTCATTCATTCATATCTTATTGCTTGTATTTATGCCTTACATTATTTCATATTGTTCATCCTTATATGCTTGGCTTGCTTGTGTGTGTGCCTCACTTATACTTAACCACAAGAGCTTCATATAGCACCTCAACCCATATCTAGGGGGATCAAGAGGAGTTAGTCCAGAGCCCTTCACGGGGAATTCGGCTACACTTGTTGGTTGTATTAAGTGTTTGTGCAAAATTATTTTAACTTCCGCATTTAGCGCATTTAGTTTCTAGATTAGCATTTACACCTATTCACCCCCCTCTAGGTGTTTTTCAATTGGTATCAGAGCCTAGCTCCTGATACATGTGTTTGCTCACTATGATTCGGCTTATGCAGTTTGGAGCATTTTGACTTCTCCCGAGCTACCAAAGATTATCGAAAGGAAGAGAAGATCTAGAAGAGATGAGTCCGAAGAACATTGCTTCATGATCCAAGGGAATGACTCCCTTGAGGTACACTCGGACACTCAACTAGATGCTAGTTCTAATTCATATTGCAATGAATGTCTAGAAGCTCAAGCTATGAATGATGAACTTGCTAAAAATTGTGAAAATTTGATTTCCAAATACAAACTATTGAAAATTGATAGTCTTGTTTTAAAAGAAGAAAATAAAAATTTGTCTTCTAAAATTGAGATTGTTTTGCAAGAGAAGGAAGAGGTTTCTAGTGAATGTAACTCACTTAGATCTCAACTTGATCTTGACCTAAAAGAAAATGAGTTTTAAAGTCTAAAAATGATTGTAATAATGTTTTGAATAAAAATAAAGTTTTAACTTCAAAAATTGATTTTGTTGTAAAAAATAATGATTCCTTGAAAAAGGAAATTGATTTTATTTTAAAAGAATTAGAAATTTGTTTAAATAAAAATAAATCTTTGAAAAATGATATTGTTTCTCATGTTTACCATACTTCACCTAGAACACCTATTGCATGCCACACTTCTTCTTTAATTGAACATGATATATCCTTACTTAAGAAGAGTGTTGATTGTTTGGGCTCCACTTTGAGCCAATGTGTAGTGGGTCATACACGTTTGGAAACTTTGTTTCGAAAGAAACAAGTTTCATCTTTTCATGCACACCCTCCACGGCATACACATGCTCCCCACGGACACCATCACACTATGTATGCTCATGTGTACACATGTACACATTGTGGACGTAAGGGCACCTTGCTAAATTTTACTTTGATAGATTACATGATGTAAATTTAGCAAATAAATTTATTTGGGTTAGAGAAGGTACTAACCCCCATGGACCAAAAAGTTGTGGGTACCAAAGACCACCCCTCCTATTTATGATGTAGGCGTGGGCTCTCGAATGACGTGAGAGCGATGGTACCTTGTAGTGGATGCGTTCGAGCTTCATGGAAATCAATTGGATGCATCACTTTCAAGGGATGTTTGGTGGAGTGAACCACCATATTTTGGAGTTATGGAGAGTTGCCTTCTAGGTTTTGGTAACGGCCTCTTACTCCTTATTTATATTTGCATGCTTTTCATGTTTATTGTTTATAGCATGCTTTGTTGTTTAAAGATTATTATGTCAATGTTATGTTTATTAGATCCTTGACATACATGTATAGCCTTTGAGACACCCATGTTTAATATGGACTATTATTTTTGGGTTCTCACCATTGTTTAGCTATCATGTTTATCTTAGATCTAATAACATGTGAATTTACATAATAATCATTTTTATGTTGTTCAAGTTTATTCATATTTTGTTTTTATGCTTCATGCGTTGATTACATGTTTAAATGTTAGTTTTCATTAAGACTAGGTATATATTTGTGCATATAGTGGGCCACAAATAAATCTATATATGTTTGTGCTTGAATGCTTATTTGTTCCCATTAGATGTGCTAGTATAGTCTAGTTTTGATGATCCATGCATTTTAAACTTGTATTCTTATTTTGGTTTTGTTTTATGATCATGTGTTTTCATTTCATGTATATGTCTATTTTGCCAAACTTTAAGATATACATGTATACCCCTTGAGTCATTTGCTTTTCATGCAAATCTATGCATATGGACTCAATTGTGTTTAGGGATATGTATGTATATTTTTTGTGTTGACAAATCATACATATACCTTGAAATGAAATTTGTTTTAACGGAAATTTAGTTTATCATGTTTCCATGTGTTTATGTTTAACTTCATGTATATGTCCATTTTGTCCAAATTATTGTTTATACATATACATCCTTTTTGAGCCACGTGCCTTCATGCATATATCTTTGTGAACTCGTTGTGTTTGGATATGTATGTATACTTTCTTGTATACTCATATATGTTTGTATGTATGTATGCTTTCAATTCCAAGAATATCAATTTCAATTGGTATCTATTTTTCATACATATATATGTTTGTGTTTATGCTAAGCTTGAATTTCAATTTTGTTTCAATTGATTAGTTTTAAATTGCTTTTCAATCGGTATCTCATTTCAAGCCTACGCATTATTTTAGTTGGTATTTCATAAAGGGGAGAAAATTTGTTTTTGTATTTCAATTGGTGTTTGATTTCCACTCCCTTGCTTTATGATAGAAAATATTGAATTTCCATTTTGGTATCATTTGCTTTTAATGAACAATTATTTCAATTGGTATCAAGATGTTGCTTTCATTTTTTTTATTGGTATCAAGAGGCACTTCACTGACATATTTTTTTAAATTGGTATCATGTTTAAAGTCACCCCTTATTGACTTTATTTTTGTTTTAGACAAAAGGGTGAGTACATTGTTTTTATTAACCCTTTTGTTGATTCATTGTTTCGAACAAAAAGGGGGAGAAAAATTTATTGATTTGGTTTTGCTTTTACCCCTTATTGATGATTGTTTCTTTGTATTAAAAAGGGGGAGAAGATTTTGTTTTGTTTTGATTGTTTACCCCTTGTTGATGATTGATAAAAAGGGGGAGAAAGATTTTGAGTTTGTTTGAATTTTATATATGCATATTTATGTTTTGCATATATTAAGTTTAATTTAGTTTAAGTTTAATTGGTATCTAGAGCATGTTTTGTTTTTGACAATTTCATTGGTATCTAGAACCTTTTATTGTTTATGCATATCTATGCATGTTCCATGTTTAATATTCAATTGCATATTTATGTTTTTTTGTTTAAGCATGAGTTAAGGGGGAGCTTCTTTGAAGTTTAACTTTAATTCATGCATATATAATTCCATGAGTTTTGTCATCATCAAAAAGGGGGAGATTGTTGGCCCGGAGGCCTTCCTCTCTAGTTTTGATGATGATTAACTCATGTAGTTATGTTTACTAATAATCTTGTGATTTTAGTTACAGATCTTTGATGAAGATATTAGTTGGTGATTGCTTCAAAAAGATGAGTTTTGAAGCCTTCACATGGTGATTCCAGTGCCCGAGCATCAAGATCATACCTTTGCACTCGGTGGATCACGTTTGGGATCGAGTTGGCTTAAAGATGAAGATCGTCAAGAAGACTTAGGTATCCTAATGTTTAGTGTGTTTTAGATCCATGTGTAAAACTTAGAATAGTTGATATGCTCAAGTGCACATACACACACAAGTTTTATGTTTTGGATTTGGTTTTTCATGAATAGATTGATCAAAACAAGTTTAATTGGTTTTTATGTATATTAGATGTGTTCGATATACATACATGCTTCATATCTTAAACAAACTTATTTTGATATGCTTATTCATGAGTTTTAGGAAAAATCAGATTTCCTATTGAAAAATTCAAGTTTGATAAAATACAAGTTTTGATTTTTGGTAAAAATGATAAGACACAAAAATAGTTTCATATGCTTGATATTTGAGTTAAAATGTTTATCACAAGTTTATATATCAATGCAAAATGATAAAACTATTTTTGGGATTTTTAGAAGAGATAAAAGAATTTTTACAAATATTTTAACATGTTTTTCTGACCCAGTTTCTGACCCAGAACTGGCTGACAGGCCAGGTCGGCCGACCGCACGGTCGACCGAACCAAGGGCCGGTCGACCGTACGGTCGACCTACGTGCACAAGCTGTGCACGTCTGGCAGCACAGTGGGCCGGCCGATCGACCGGTCGACCGGACCAGAGAGCTCTGCTCTCTGTATCTGGGCGGTCGACCGGGTGGTCGACCGAATTGCTCCAACGGTCATATTTTTGACCGTTGGCGGTCGACCGGCCGGTCGACCGCAAGCCTGTCAGGCTGCCAGATCAGCCTAACGGCTAGTTTTCTTTTTGGGCTATAAATACCCCATTTCTTGGGGGGTTTGGATAGATTTTAATAGCCAAAATTTCTCTCATATACAAGTGTTTTAAACAAGTTTTCAAAAGTATTTTTGTGCCAAAAAGGATTCATCTTATTTGTTTTTAGAGTTTTTGAAAAAATCAAAGAAAATAGAAAAATTGGGAGATTTGTATTGTTCTTCATTTCTATCTTTTACAAGAGTTTTCCCAAGAATTTTTCTTTGAGTTTTTGTTTTCCAAACTCTAGTTTTTCCACACTTGAGCTTATCTTCTATCCTATTCTATTAGGATCTTGTTTTGTAGAAAAGAGAAAAGAGAGATTGTTTGTGGTTGAAAGAAACCACTTGTTATAAACACCCTTGCTTTTGTTGTATCCCTCTTTGGTAGAAGTTGATCGGGTGATTGTTTGCTCCCTCTTCGGTAGAGGTGGAGATTGTTGTTTACTCCCTCCGGTGAGGTGGAGTTGGAGTTTGGTTGTAACCCTCTTCGGTAGAGGTGTTTGTTGTTATTTGGCTACGGGCCTACCCCTCGGTTGTGAGGCGGTGTTTGAGAGAGGAGTTCGGTACTCCCTTGTTGTACAAATCCTCCTCGGTGGAGGTTCCCTCGGTGGAGTCCTCGGTGGACAAGATAGTGGATTAGAAATCCTTCTCGGTGAAGGCGGGGACGTAGAGCTAGGGGCTCGAACCTCGGAACATATCTTTGTGTTTGCGTTTGATCCATTGTCTCTCTAACTCTCTCTTTATATTGTACAAAGCATCATTCATTCATTCATATCTTATTGCTTGCATTTCTGCCTTGCATTATTTCATATTGTTCATCCTTATATGCTTGGCTTGCTTGTGTGTGTGCCTCACTTATACTTAACCACAAGAGCTTCATATAGCACCTCAACCCATATCTAGGGGAATCAAGAGGAGTTAGTCCAGAGCCCTTCACGGGGAATTCGGCTACACTTGTTGGTTGTATTAAGTGTTTGTGCAAAATTATTTTAGCTTCCGCATTTAGCGCATTTAGTTTCTAGATTAGCATTTACACCTATTCACCCCCCCTCTAGGTGTTTTTCAGCGTCGCCGCGAGGCTAGAGACAGCTTTTGCTATGTTAGGAATAGCAAGTAGTGCTGATCTCTTGATCTGCTCTGCTAAATGAGGATGCGCCCTTGATTCTTTCTAAATAACTGAAAGATTTCTCCTGATCTTTTCATTTGATTGGGAGAGTCAAAAGATCATGGCAAACAACTGCCAAATTCGATCTCAATTAGATTTGATCTCATCTAGAGATTTGATTGGTCAAAGGTGACCATAAAAGACCCACAGCAGAGTCATTGCGTTAAGCTCATAGCGGAGCTGGGAGAAGCATCTGGTGAAGTTAAAGGAAATCTCTTCAGCGAAGCTGGATAACTTTGTGGCAAAGCTACCAATTACCCTTTTGCGCAATTGCATGGGGTTTCGAGCGAAGCTAACTCTCTACGAAGTTAACTGAGCATTTCTGTGCGAAGTTGTAAGTTAGCTCACAGCGAGGCTGTGAAGGAGCTTCCTGCGATGCTAAGCAACTTTGGCTTCTTATGCGAGACTTATCTCGTGGGCTCGTGCGAGACTAAGTGTTGAGCTAACTTAGTATCTCTGAACCTGCTTGAGCCTTCTCACGAGCTTTTCTTGGCTTACTGTCTGTTTTACTGGATCAGTAGAGTCCAAGTTGTTGATACGTCCCCTCTTAAATGGGTGAAGAATTGGTCGTCGGCTTGTCTGCCACTTGTCTTTTGTAGATGTCAACAAGTTAGATATTATCTAGGCCAGTTAGAAATCTTGTCTTTTTTAGAGTGTCAATAAGACCCCCTTTAAAGTTTTCATAAGTCTGCAATGGAATGGTTCAAACTCCGAAATACTTTGAACTTCTTTGATTGATGATATGTGAAATGCGAATGTCGCCATAGTGGTTGAGTTCAGCTCCGCTTTCCATTCTGCTTTTGGATTGGAATAAGTTCGCCAAGAAATCGCGTAGATTCGCGATTCTGGGTAGCTTCGCGTCTGGATAGCTTCGCGTTAACTTGGTGTTTGGAGTGACGTTCCTTTCCCGAGGCTACTTGCTTTTCGGCTAGTTATGAGAGGGATTGCTCCCTTTTCGAGGTTAGAATAAACTCTCTTACTTTTAATGAGGGAGATTGTTCCTTTCTTTGAGGCTAAGCATTTAAATGCTTTAACTTCGCCCTCGCTTCTAGGCTTGAAGCGGCAGCGGTGTAGTCAGGCCATGAGGCCTATAAATAGGACACTTGAAGTCCTCTTCAGAGAAACATACTTTTCTCTTTCTGAAAAGTGTGTCCATAACATCCCCTCGTTGCCCAGGAAAGGAGACTCAGATCTCTAAAATAGTGGGGGCGCCCCCTCTGGTCACTAAACGACCAAGAGGTGGTAAGTCTCGGTCATCCGATGACTTTCAGGGGGTTCATCTCCCTTAGCTTTATCAGCTATCTTAGGGACTAAATCCCTGAATCTTTGCATTTGGCTGACTTTTAGAAAAGGATTTTGACCCTATTTTCCAGCTTCTCGGCGAAGCTATCATTCTCGCTTGATCAGGAAAAGACTTTTTCATGCAGAGTTCCTGTCTTGATATATTGAATCTGCCTGTTAAATCTGCCACATAGGAAAGAATTGGGACTTAGTCTCTTCAAGATTGAGTCAGTCTTGCCATATAGGTGGGGCTAAGACTGCGTCCCTCTGGACCAGTCTGGCTTAGTCATATAGACGAGGCTAGGACTTGGTCCTTTTTGAGGCTTCTTCAGCTTAACTACCTTAGGCGGAGCTAAGACTTGGCTTACGCTGAGCTAGTCCATCATCACTGTGCAAGCGAGGCTATTCTCTACTTAACTGAAGCACCACTGGATCGGATATGAATTGCTTCGCCCAAAGAATTTGGCTTAGCATTTCATCTTTGCAGTTTTCTCTTTGATTTAATGCTAACCTGTTTTCAGTTTGCATTGCAGTGAACTGTGCTCGCCAGTCTTTTATCTTGATGAAAGAGACCAGAAACTTGCCTTTTGATCTTCCAGTTGAAAATTAATCCTAAGCAGGAGGAACATATTGGAGCAACTGATGTGTGTTCCAAGAAGAGGTTGGCAGTTGCTTATACGAGATGATCCACTTCGAGAAGGGGTTGATAGTTGCTTATCCGAGATGATCTACTTCGGGAAAGCGGGCGTCACCTGTAAGGTCTCGGATCCTTCCTTTGCCAATTTTAATCAAAGAAGATCCAGCTTTCTGGTGGCAACCAGTCCTTTGCCAATTTTCATCAAAGAAGATCCAGCTTCTTGATGATAAAATCTACCATTAAGCGAAGGATTATGATCTTGTGCAGGAGAAGGCCTTTCGTGTCCAGTTGGCTTGGCTTATCACCTTGGAAGTAGATAGGACAACTTATATACCTTTGGGGCAATGATTCGGTTGTACGAACGACCACCTTGATGTAGTGTCAATGTATCTTCCCTTTTGAATCAATAAAAATGTTTATTTTTTTACTTATCTGCTTTGTTTTCCTCCTTTTTGATTCGAGAACACCTGAAGTGGACTAACTTAGGTAAGTATTTTCCTTAGGAGGAAATGAAAACTCTTAGCCGAGCTAAGCTTCCAGCGAAGCTGAAGACAAATTTCCAACTAAGTCAGGAGTAAGTTTCTGGCGAAGCTAGCACGGAATTTCCGTGAAGCTAGAGATGTGCTTTTAGCGGAGTGAAGGCACGTTTCTCAGCGAAGTTACTCAAGCGTCACGCGAAGTCAACGCTGAACTCATGGCGGAGTTAGCCCCTAGTGGGGCTGAAGTAACGCTTCTCGTGAAGGCGCTCTAGACACCATTTCAAATTAATTTGAAACGACCGCCTGCGCTCCTCTCGAGGGGGCAAAATTTAGGCAATCATCAGCCTATAAAAGCCCGATTAAGCTAATAGAGAAAGAATTACTTCTCTTTGAATTTTTAGAGAACACAAATTTCTTCTTCTTCTTTCTTCTTAGTTTG
Source organism: Agave tequilana (assembly GCA_038442645.1). Taxonomy (NCBI): domain Eukaryota; kingdom Viridiplantae; phylum Streptophyta; class Magnoliopsida; order Asparagales; family Asparagaceae; genus Agave; species Agave tequilana. The sequence goes on from JAVJIF010032290.1 coordinate 83,000, forward strand.
ATACTTTAAGAACTTTTCGGTTCTCTCATGGCTCCCAACAGACGAGCAGGCAAAGAGGCAGTGACCTTTGCGACGGAGAGGCCTCTTCCTCCTCCGGTCATTGAGCGCCCTATTGCGGGTAGGGGTCCTGTCCCTCTTACTTAGAGATTTTTATCTCTTTTCGAAGCCAATTTTGGCTATTTCATGACGAATCTAGAACGATTCATTATGATCCAGTGATCTCAGGGAGTTCAACTCCCTTAATTTTCTTTACCGAATTTTTAGGGGATTTAATTCCCCTTAATTTCTCAACTAGAAATTCAGGAGCGGAATAGTTTCTTTTCCAAGCTTCTGTGCGAAGCTAACCCTTAGGCGGTTCACATCCTGTCGAATTACAGGATGCGAAGCTAGCCTTTAGAGCGCAGCTGGAAAAAGACTTTAAAACCCTTAGAATAACTTTAGACGTTAATGCCCTTATGACGAAGTTAGCCCTTGAGGGCTTCTTCGCATTCTATTCGGCGACAGAATGCTAGGCGAAGCTTCTAGGGCGAGCATAACACTTAGACATCTCCTGCATTTTGCCCTCGTGCAGAATGTGAAACTAAGCTGCAATTGCGAAACTGAGCTTCGGGGCGAAGCTAATGCTAGGCTAGCTTCGCTCGGAGAGCGAAGCTACGCCTCAGCAAAAGTTATATTCTTTCTTTAGCTTTCTTTAGCCAATGAACTAATATGATTTCTTCTTACGTTTGCAATGCACTATACTCCGGGTCCTCTGAACAGTCTCTTTGAAACAACCAGGGGGCTGGACGGCAATGTTAGCCTGCAGTTCCAAGGGCAGGCTTCATTATTTAGTGAGCGAAGTACTCCCGGTCGGGATGCACTTATCTATGCCGGAGATCAGCGTACCATGAGGAGCATCTTAACCACTGCTCCCCTTGAAGATTCTGACCGAAAAGTCTATCAGAAGTCCGGCTTCATGTTCGGGGATGCAGCGCCAGATATCGATCATCAACTGTTAGCCGGAGAGGGGCAGTGGATTTTCAATCTGGGTGACGAGAAGTATTCTCTCCCATCTAGCAAGCGTCATTTTCCACTGTCTTTTTTATAGTGCATGACGAAGGCTCAAAAAATGCAGTGGCAAGTGACTCGGACTACTGACTCCGTTCACGTGGGGAAATTGATAGTTCTGTCTCCCAGTTACACAAGGGCGGGTCCTCCTCGTTGTATATTGGGTCTCCACCCTGGAAACGTTCTCCCGGACATTCCAGTGGGGTAAAATCCCACGGTTGCTCAGACTTTTGGGAATCAGTTCTTCAAAGCTCGTGGTAATTATCCAGTCACTAATTTCAGGACCCCTGGGTGGATTCACCCTCCCAAGGCATGGTGGAGGGACTTGACCTTATACGTCTTGGCCCATTTTGAAGAAGACCTAGAGAAATTGGGACTCTACGAGGTCGTCAGGGCGACCTGTTACGGCATCCAGATGAGCGTAACGAACTTCTACGCTATTTTTGAGTTATACTGCCCAGCTACAGGGACTTTCTTCATCCCTGTAGGCGAATTGGGCATGGCTTTGCACAAGATGTGGAAAGTCTCTACTCTGCCCTTGGGAGCTCTCCCATATGAAGAATATTTCCCGTGTGAGGCGGAATTGGTACTTCTAGAGAAGCAGGAGCTCGCCTCATTCTAGACTTACCGGGAGTTGATGTGCCACCTTTATATTTATTCAAGTATGCATGGGAGCCATAAGGGGGCTTCATGCAGCTCGAAGAGCTGGGAAAATTATTTGTTCTTCAACCTGGAAGATGCTCCTAAGGCAGCTCACTGCGGGGTTGCAGATGAGGACATTTTTCGAAGGATGCAAGAACACTCCAAGGGGATATGATTTTGGAAGAGGATGATGGACCTTACGAGAAAGGTGATATTCTCCAGAGTTTCCATCATCAGGCTCGTCGACCGCTGTCTCGAAAGGAACTTTTGGCCGATTTTTTATCGGTCTGACTGAAGAGATGTGTAGTGCCCTCTCCCTCTAGTGACGTCATCCTTCCGACTGTCTTATTGCTGGCCATTCTTCTAGTCCACGGTCGTTCCCTTGGACTTTTCCCAGCAATGGTGTGCTGTATTCAGCGAGACCTTCGTGCATTGACTGAGGCTTTCTGTAGGCCACTAGTAACGAAGAGGGGCAAAGGTACCATCTTGCCTTGCGACGGACTAAACCCCAGAATCAGTTTGCCATACAGTTATTTGATTGCATGGTTCGCCCTTCACTGCCCTTCCATTATCCAAGCTGGTGAGGAGCCTCCAGAAAGCGTCCGGATGGTGCTTCTCCGTCGATTCGAGGGGTGTTCATGGTTAATGACTTATGTGGCCGCGGTTCGCAAGTTACTGAGCCGTTATGACGTTTACAGTCTTTTTTGCTACTTTCCTCACATCCGCGGTGCAGGCTATGGCGAAGAATTTAAGGATGTAGGAGATGAGCAGATGTCGCTGAGCAGGGGAGTTTTTGAGTGGCTGGTTAGCATCCGGCCATCCCATCTGGTGTACAGGGTAGGGATACTTGCTACTTGGAACCCTACGTCCCGAGTCGGTTTGCTCGTCAGTTCGGGTATGACCAACTGTACGTAGGTAACCCGAACACCAATCTGGGCTTTATGGGGAGCCTCATTGATGGTGCTCGTGCCTGGCGGTTCTACATTGCTGGCTGTACTGAGGCACGGCTGTGCATGCCGTTGAGGAATCCGAATCTTCAGACAACCTTGGGGTTCTGTCAGTGGTACAGAACTTCAAACTCCACACCAATCGGGTTTTCTATTAACTCTTGTGGCATGAAGTTAATCTCTCGGTGGCTGAAGCGAAAAGTCACTGAGAGAGGTGAGGGCAAGAGGGTCCGCGTGCCAGCCCTCGGGGAATTCATTGCCACTGCTGATAATGAGGCTTCAGATGCAGAGAGTCCCCATTTTGAGGGACATGCAGGTGCTGAGATGCCAACTGATGCTCCTAGTGGGGTAGGCACGGCTCTCATGGAACATGTTGATGTGGAAGAAGTGGAGGAAGAAGATCCCGACATCCACTTCAAGCAAAAGCGGGAAGGTGGATCTCGTAGGAAGAGGGTAGTGAAGAGGTCTTGTCGCTACACTCCCACCATTATTGCAGAGGGTGAGTCAACCATGGTGCCTCCTCCTCCCGCTCCATTAGTCATTAGGCTGTGGCTCCGAGTCAGACCGTTAATAAAGCTGTTCCTGACCTGAGTAAGACCAGCCCTGTTCTTGCAGCATATACTTATATATTTCATACAGCTCATTGTTTATCCTATGATTCAGGAACTGAGACGGCAAGATACCCGAGAGCTGAGGCTCTAGGGGAACAGGGAGATTACTATGATCCCCTGTTCACTTATAAAGAAGGTGACGAGGCTAGCTACTTCGTCACCTCAGAAGACTCTGGAGGTGATGCGGCCGATGTCGGTCCTTCGGGTATTGGGGCCTCAAAATGAAGCCCCATGGCCTCCAGCTCTTTAGATTAGACCACAGAGGATTCGGTGAGTGAAGGTGGCCGGCCGTCCGTGTTGATTCTGCCAAAGATTTTCCTATGGAGCCTGAGGGGACTGATGCCGGCGTCGAGGAAGTTCGGAGAGAAGCTGCGGCCAAGGTGATTGAGGCGATATCATCTTGGTAGTGTTTTGACCTTTTGTGAATAATTCTCTCCTGTTATTCATTATACTTTGCTTAAACAGAGTCTTGCTACAGATGTACCACCTTTGGGTGCATCGATTTTAAGGGAGCGAGCCAATCCTCCTGAGGGGATCAGGGGTGATGCGAGTACCTCGACCGCGGCAGATGCTGCTGAGTTGGATGTCTTGTATCACGGCTTGCCCTCTTATTAACCTGAACCAGTGAGTGGTCTTAAAGAGACCGAGGAGACAGTGGTTAAGGAACCAACTTCACTTCCAACCACATCGGTAAGTGAAATGCCAATGATTTCGCCAGTGCTGCCTATTCTGCCTATTGTGAAGCTGAAGGTGATTGCCAGTCCTACTTCTCCAACACTGGTTGTTGAGCTGGCTCTCCCGAAAGTCGTCACCAGCCCTACGTCAATTGTGGCTAGTGTACTGATCTCAATGAGGACTCCTCTGAGATCACCGACGATCCCACATATTTCTCCAGTTAGTACTCCTGCCATTCCCTCTACGGTTATGTCGGTGAAATCGGTGGAAGCTTTGCCTTCAGGGGCCCCTCGTTCCCCGGGGGTAGTTGAAGCCAAGAATGAATTCGTGACTGAGCTAGTCGACAGCTTTTATAAGGGCTTGAAGCGCTCCATTGTTTTGGTCTTGAAGGGCTCAACTACCTCATTTTCTGCTTTGAAGGTGGTCCTCTCTCGAAGTATTGACAGCATTTGAGACTTTGGAGGGGAGGATCAGGCTGCCACATTGGAGCTTCTGGTGGACAGGCTTGAGAGGGATGTGGACGAATGGCGCCATCACAGCCATTCAGATCTGGAGTCTTTAGTTAATGACTAGCTTGCACACCTCGCTGCTCAAATGCATGAAGCATATCTTGCCGCTCAGGAAGCAGCTAAGGCAATTTCTTCCGACCTGAAATCTTTGGAGATAAGGAAAGTAAAACTTGGGGATGCCATAGATGCTTCTAACAGTGCTCTGCTCGACGCTGAGGATAAAATCAAAAAGGCCAAGGAAATGATCAAGAAAGCTAATCTTCTTTTGTCCAAGGCTGAACCGGTGCGTCTTGAAGAGGTTGCTCGGCTAGAGCAGCTTAAAGCTCAGAATGACGAAGTCTGCAACAAGAGCTAGCACAGAGGTCAACCTTAGTTGAAATTGAGGCTCGCCTGTCCCAGACAGTGAATTTTAATGAGGCCGAGTTGAGGTCGCAGGCACTTATCAGGGCTGTTGAGGAGAGAAAGAATAGGCTGGCCATTCTTGAAGAAGGGATCAAATCCTACGAAGCACCTTCTTAGCTTGTAATCCGTGTATCCATATATCCCTCTTTTGGAATCAAATAAAAAAGTAATTTTATTTGGTTCCCCTGTTGCATTTTCAACTTGTTTTTTCTTCTAAATTTTCAGTTCTCACTTTCAAGTTGTATTGCAACCCTCAAAAGAAAACAATATAACTAATCTAATCAGTAGTGATAAACTGATAGGGTTAGTTACATATTAAAGAAACAATCCCTATCGGACTGAAAGATGAGATTGGATATCTATCGGTTCAGAGGTGACAGACTGGACATAACCGATTAGGGTTTACCAAACTCGAGGTGTTTACTATTCAGAGGTGACGAACTAGACATAACAATAAGCAAAAAGGGAGACTTGGCTATCTATCGGTTCAGAGGTAACATGGACGTAACCGATTGAGAAGCCACCAAGCTCGAAATTTTTGTCATTCAGAGGTGACGAACTGGACATGATGACAAAGAAATAGTCCCTACTGGACTGAAAGTGAGACTTAGCTTGAATCACCTAGAGGGGGGGTGAATAGGTGATATGGCTAATCTAGAAACTAAATGCGGAAGTTAAAACTAATTTATAACTACACTTAGTACAACCAACGAGTGTAGCCGAATTCCCCGTGAAGGGCTCTGGACTAACTCCTCTTGATTCCTTTGAATAAGAGTTGAGGTGCTATATGAAGCTCTCGTGGTTAAGTACAAGTGAGGCACACAAGCAGACACAACCAAGCATATAGATATAGGTAATATGAATCAATACAAGGCACAACACAAGCATATAAGATATGACAATATGAATGATGCAATGCACAACACAAATAAAGAGAGAGAGAGAGAGAGTTGAGGGTCAATGGATCAAACGCAAAGACAAAGATGTGTTTCGAGGTTTGAGCCCTAGCTCTACGTCCCCGCCTTCACCGAGAAGGATTTCCAATCCACTAGGAGTATCGAACTCCTCTCTCAACCAATACAATCCACCGAGGCAATACAAACACAATCTACCTCTACCGAAGAGGGATAGGCCCGTAGCCAAACAACCAAACTCCACCTCACCAAGAGGGAGTAAACAACAACCTCAACCTCTACTAAGGAGGGGGCAAACACCAACCCAATTCCACCTCTACCAAAGAGGGATACAACAAGAAATGGTTTACAACTTGGTGGTTTCCTCAACCACAAACAATTTCTTTTCCCACAAAATAAATGATCCTAAATAGATAGGATAGAGGATAACTCAAGTATGAAAAACTTAGAGTTTGGAAAACAAAAACTCAAAGAAAAATACTTGGGAAAACACGTTGTAAAAGATAGAAATGAAAAACAATACAAATCTCCCAATTTTTCTATTTTCTTTGATTTTTTCAAAAACTCTAAAACAATAAAGATTGATCTTTTGAAGCTCTAAACACTTTTGAAAACTTGTTTTAAACAACAAGAAAGGAGAGAAATTTTAGCTCTTGAAATTTTAGAGAAAACCACAATCAAATGGGGTATGTATAGCCCCAAAATCAAACTAGCCGTTAGGCTGTATTTTTCAGCCTGAACAGCTGGCGGTCGACCGCCCGGTCGACCGCCAACGGTCATAAATATGACCGTTGGAGGAACCCGGTCGACCGCCCAAAAACAGAGAGCAGAGCTCTCTGGTCCAGTCGACCGCCCGGTCAACCGGCCCAAGTGCCAGCCCAGACGTGCACAGGCTGTGCACGTCGGTCGACCGCCCGGTCGACCGGCTCCTGGGTCGGTTGACCGTGCGGACGACTGACAGAGCCTGTCAGGCACTGTTCTGGGTCAGAAAAATAGGGTAAAAATTATTCTAATAAATCCCATAAATCTTCTAAAAATCCTCAAAATAGTTTTATCATTTTTCATTGATATATAAACTTATGATAAAAATTTCATCACAAATATCAAACATTTTGAATCATTTTTGTATCTTACAAATTTTATCAAAAATCAAAAACTGTATTTTACCAAACTTGGATTTTTCAATACATGAATAGGAAAGTCAAAATAAGTTTTGAAAATCACCTAGAGGGGGGGTGAATAGGTGATGATACTAATCAAAGGGCAATTTAAAAATTTAAAGCTACAACAATCACCAATCAAGAATCACAAGATGAATGCAAGCTATTAAGTATGACAATGAATATGATGAGCAATTAATAAGTGCAAGCAAAGTAGAGTAAGGAGTGTAAGAACAAGAAAAGTAAACCAATCGCAAATACAAGGATATGTTATCGAGGTTCGAGCACCCAGCTCTACTCCCCGCCTTCCCCAGAAGGATTCCGACCACTTCCACTATCACAAAGATCTCAAATACAATGGAGTACCCAACTCCTACAATCTCAAGTACAAGTAATATCCTTGGTAGTCAAAAGACCACAAACTCTCTCTTTCAAATATCTCTTCCCTTACAAAGGTCCTTAGAGAATATTGAGTAGGAATGAAGCTCTTGTTGTAAGTGAAGAAAAGAGAATTAAATCAGAGAGTATTTGAAAACCCTTCAGAAAATCAGTGAGAAATTCAGCACAAAAACCAAGAAACAAGTCTCTTTTGAAAGCCTTAAACTTTTGAATTTTCTAGCAAAAATTGTAGTAACAAATCTCTCCCCAAACACCCCTATTTATAGGAGAGGGATAGGGTTTAGGGATAAAACATAATTACTGATGTTTAGGAGGTAATTAGATCAAAATATATCCTTAAATGAATTTTTAAACACAAAAGACAAAAATAAACAGCTCACCTAAAATCTGCCCGTTACTGTTCAACGGCTAGCTCGGTCGACCGGTGCGGTCGACCGCTAGTTCAAAATTCCGACCGTTATAGGCTAGCGGTCGACCGACCCGGTCGACTGAGAAAACCTGTGAGCAAAAACCATATATCGGTCGACCGCCCCGGTCGACTGGCAGACATGCACACTGATACGTGCATCTGCCAGAACTGCGGTCGACTGGTCCGGTCGACCGGACCAGACTGACACAGACTCGGTCGACTGTCCCGGTCGACCGGATCAGGTCAAAAATCATTTTTGGAAAAGAAAATAAAGAGGATTTTGATTTTAACAAAAATACTTTTGAACAGGGAATAGAATTAAACATAAAGATGTATTTGTAGGCAAAAACTTGTATGCAAAATATTTTTGTATAATTTATAAGAAATTATTTTGGAATGAGCATGTGCGCAAAAACGTGTGTGATAGAGCTTCAAACCTATCCACTATTCTTTAACATACTATAAACTGAAAAACAAATTACATGAAGACTTCTTGTGCTATCTTCAAGTCTTTGAGCCATCCAATGCCTTACTAGTGCCTTCTCTTCTATGATCCTTCTTTGATGTGCAATTTGCCTTCCTTACTTTGTGGAACTTAGAAGTTCTTGCAATAGCTAAGCGAATGGTCTCTAAACATGGTACAAAATCTGAAACTCATCTTAACAAACTTATTAGTACCAAATAGCTCATATTTGGTTTGTCATCATCAAAATCAAAAACAAGTGGAGAGTGTAACCTCTTGGGCCAACAATCTCCCCCTTTTTGATGATGACAAAACAAATAGGCTATTAACAAAAATATAGGGAGGAGAAAACTCCCCCTCAAATTATGCTATACATAAAACACAATAATATGCTCTAGATACCAATAATTGAAATGATGCACCAATTATTGAAACCAATTAAAACAAATATATAAAACACAAAAATTGCTCTTGATACCAAAAATACCAAAAAAAAATTGCTCTTGCTCCTTGATACCAATTTAAACAACTTAAAACACACAAGAATTCATAAAACCAAAACATATAAATTCATAAAACTTATTTTTGTCCATGTAAACTTATTCTCCCCCTTTTTGTCATACATCAAAAAGGGTTATGAAAAACATGTCTATTCAATAATACAAACATTAAGTTCTCCACAAATAAACGAAAATCTAGCAAAATCAAGAGGTTTAGTGAAAATATCGGCTAGTTGTAAATCCGTGGAAACATAATCAATATCTATATCACCTTTCTCAAAATGATCTCTAAGAAAGTGATATCTAATCTCAATGTGCTTGGTCTTACTATGTTGATTTGCATTTTTGGTCATGTGTATAGTACTAGTATTATCACAAAATATTTTTATATGATCAAAGTACAAATCAAAATCAAGGAGAGTATGTTTCATCCAAAGGACTTGTGCACAACAAGCCCCCGCGGCAACATACTCCGCCTCGGCGGTTAAGAGAGCTACGGAATTTTGTTTCCTAGAGGACCATGAAACAAGACAATTACCAAGAAATTGACATGTCCCACTAGTACTCTTTCTATCTACTCTACAACCCGCATAGTCGGCATCCGAATAACTAGTCATTGAAAAATCTATAGTTTTCGGATACCAAAGACCCATTCCAATAGTGCCCTTAATATAACGAATAATGCGTTTTACCGCAATAAGATGAGACTCTTTAGGACACGATTGAAATCTAGCACAAAGACACACACTAAACATGATATCCGGCCTACTTGCCGTTAAATATAAAAGACTTCCTATCATGCTTCTATATAATTTAATATCAACATTTTTACCTTTTCGTCCTTATCAAGCTTGGTTGTAGTTGCCATTGGAGTGTTGCAAGCCTTTGATCCTTCAAGCCCAAACTTCTTTACTAGCTCCTTTGCGTACTTTGCTTGGTTAATGAAGGTTCCGTCTTGCAATTGCTTGATTTGGAGTCCAAGAAAGAAATTAAGCTCACCCATGGAAGACATTTCAAATTCTAGTTGCATTACCTTTTCAAATTCCTTGCACAAAAGCTCATTAGTAGATCCAAAAATTATATCATCAACATAAATTTGCACAATTAAAATATCATTATCAACATGCTTAGTAAAAAGAGTTGTGTCTACTTTGCCTTTAACAAAATCATTTGAAATGAGAAAACTAGAAAGCCTTTCATACCAAGCTCTTGGAGCTTGTTTCAATCCATACAAAGCTTTATCAAGTTTAAAAACAAAATCGGGATGAACATGATCAATAAAACCGGGAGGTTGAGAAACATAAACTTCTTCATTAATAAAACCATTCAAAAATGCACTTTTCACATCCATTTGAAAAAGTTTAAAATTTTTAAAACATGCAAAAGCTAGTGTCATCCGTATGGCTTCAAGCCGTGCTACGGGTGCAAAGGTCTCCTCAAAGTCAATTCCCTCAACTTGAGTGTAACCTTGGGCCACTAACCTAGCTTTATTCCTAATGACATTTCCGGACTCATCCATCTTGTTTCTAAAGATCCACTTAGTACCAATTATTGGTCTATCGTGGGGCTTGGGAACAACGTGCCAAACTTGGTTGCGCTCAAATTGATTGAGTTCCTCTTGCATGGCAAGCAACCAATATGGGTCCGTCTCGGCTTCGAGAATGCCTTTGGGTTCAAAATGAGAAATGAAAGCAAAGTTACCACATAGGTCATGGAGTTTGGAGCGCGTTGTGACTCCTTTAGATGCATCACCCAAGATGAGCTCCTTAGGATGATTTGTAGCGTATCTCCAAACTTTAGGAAGCGGTTGAGTGCTTTCCTCCTTATCCTCTTGAACTTCACCAATAGGGTCTAGCTTTTCTTCTTGAGCGGGTGAGTCCTTCAAGGATAGTCTCTCCATGTCTTCACCTAATGGTTCAATCTCTACAACATTCTCAACAACCACATTAGATTCTTCAAATTTAACATGCATGGATTCTTCTATGGTAAGAGAAGATCTAATGAAAACTCTATATGCTTTGCTAGTAGAGGAATATCCAACAAAGATAGCCTCATAAGCCTTAGCATCAAATTTACCCAAATTATCCTTAGTATTTAAAACAAAACACTTGCATCCAAAAACTTTGAAATATGCAACATTAGGTTTTCTATAATGATACATTTCAAAAGAAGTTTTTGAAGAATTTTTGCATAAATAAATACGGTTCGATATATAGCATGCGGTGTTTACGGCCTCGGCCCATAAATATTGAGGGATGTCATATTCACTTATCATTGTCCTAGCCATCTCTTGAAGTGTTCTATTTTTCCTTTCTACTACTCCATTTTGTTATGGAGTTCTAGGACAAGACATTTCATGCTTAATTCCCTTTTCATCACAATAAGTCATGAAGAGTTGGTTAACAAACTCACCACCTCTATCACTCCTTATTCTCAAAATCGGAAAACCCTTTTCTTTTTCAACTCTTTTTCGAAAAATCTTAAAATGAGAAAAAGTTTGATCTTTATTTTGCAAAAAGAAAACCCACGTAAAACGGGAGAAATCATCAACCAAAACAAATGCAAATCTACTTCCATTTAAACTCTTAGTTTTAGTTGGTCCAAAAAGATCCATATGAATTAATTCTAAAGGCCTAGTTGACATGATATCCTTGATTGGTTTAAAGGAAGACTTGGTTTGTTTCCCAAGTTGGCACGCACCACAAATGCGGTCTTTCTCAAAATTCAAGCAAGGTATACCCTTCACCAATTCCTTTGAATTAATCCTAAAAATATGGTCAAAAGATGCATGTCCTAGTCTTCTATGCCAAAGCCAAGAATTTTCATCAAAAGCATTCAAGCATTTAGTAGAACAATCTAAATTGAGCATGTCAATAATATAAACATTATTATCACGAAAACCGGTGAGAATACAAACATCGGATTTAACATCAAAAATCTTGCAAGAAGTATCATCAAAAACAACTTTAAGTCCACGATCACAAAGTTGACTAATGCTAAGCAAATTATGTTTTAAACCATCTACTAAAACAACATTCTCAATAATAGGAGATGCACCAATTTGAATGTTACCTATACCGATGATAGTTCCTTTGGAGTCATCCCCGAAGGTGACGGTGCCACCTTCCATGTACCTTGATAGGGTTGTGAAGTTGTTGATGTCCCATGTCATGTGTCTTGAACAACCACTATCAAGGTACCACCACTCCCTACGTCTTGGAGCATTGGTGTGTACCTACATCAAACAATTTAAGACTTGATTTTGGTACCCACATTTTCTTGGGTCCTCTAGGGTTAGTGTCATGAACCCAAACAAGATTATTTGTTCTATTTAGTTGATCATAGCAAAACTTAGCTAAATGTCCATTTTTACCACAATATGTGCATCTATACACTCTACCATATTTAAAAGCATAGTGAGTGTGTGATTTGTGAGCATGAGAAACTTTAGCATGAGTGGTGTGAGCATGAGAATTCTTAGCTTGTGAAGTGTTAGCATGTGAAGCGTGCTTTTTGGAAAACATGTTCTCAAGTTTCTTGGTATTAAAAGCACAATCATTTAAAACCTTTTCAAAATCATTCATTTTTGATTTAAAGGAAGAAATTTCTTTTTCATCAATAATAGGAGATTTTGCTTTACAAGAAACTTTGTAGGCATTAAATTCTTTTTGTATAGAAATGAGATTTGAAGAAATATTATCCTTTTCTTTAGAAACCATAGCAAGTTCATTCTTAAGAAAAGCAACTTCTTTTTGTAATTTTATGCATTCAAGTTTCTTGTTATCATAAGTTTCAGAAAATTCTACAAAAGCATGCACTAGAACTTCCTTACTTACATCATCATCTTCATCATCAAGGGATTGAGGGGTTACCTTGGGTGTGTTTGCCATGAAACACATATTAGCTTGATCCACCTCCTCTTCGGACTCGCTTTCCGAATCCCACGTAGCTTTGTAAGCTTTCTTTTCCTCCAGCTTCTTTGGCTTGAAGGAGGAAGTCATTTTCTTCTTGAACTTCGGACAATCCGCCATGATATGTCCGGGTTTGCGGCAATTGTAGCATATGATCCTCCGCTCCTCTTTGCCTTCAAATTTTCTCCGGAAGTTGAGCTTGTTCTTCCGGTACATCCTCTTGACGTTGCGAACAAGTAGAGTAAGCTCCTCATCTTCTTCTTCTTCATCTTCATCGTCATCATTGGTGGATGAAGTCTTGAAGGTTATGGATTTCTTCTTTGAAGTAGTGGCCTCTTCTCTTGCCTTCTTCTCCATCTCATGGGTCTTTAGGTTCCCAATGAGACTAATGAGGTCCATCTCGTCCTTGTCGTTCAACTCCTTCAAGGTGGTGGCCTTGATCTCCCATGATGAAGGAAGAGCCCGAATTACTTTCCGCACCTTTTGATCGTTGGAGATGTCATCACCTAAGGAAGAAAGACCATTAGTGATTTTAATAAACCTTGTAACCATACTATCAATAGACTCATCATCAAGCATTTTAAATGACTCATATTGGGACCTCAAGAGATCTATCTTAGCTCTCTTGACTTGTGAAGTCCCCTCGTGTGTGACCAATAAGTGTTGCCAAATCTCATAGGCGGATTGGCAATGAATTACCCGTGTAAGGTCATCCTCATTCAAGGCGGTTAATAGGGAGTTTTGGGCCTTGGAGTTAGCCTCATATAGTTTAAAGTCAAGGTCGGTCCAAGTGCTCTCATCACCATCGGGTGCTTCATAGGGTTTGGTCAAGGACTTGGCTACTAAGCTACCCAAAGATTGCAAAAATATAGTCATCCTAACCTTCCAAATTGGGAAATTGAGTCCATCAAATTTAGGTGGGGATTTAATGTTGTCGGCCATGTTTACTAGTGTATGAATGGATGAATGAAAATGTTGATTAGCAATATTTTAAGGATCTCTCTATGGATGTTAAGCCAAACCTAGAGTCCAAGCTCTGATACCAATTGAAAATCACCTAGAGGGGGGGGTGAATAGGTGATGATGCTAATCAAAGGGCAATTTAAAAATTTAAAGCTACAACAATCACCAATCAAGAATCACAAGATGAATGCAAGCTATTAAGTATGACAATGAATATGATGAGCAATTAATAAGTGCAAGCAAAGTAGAGTAAGGAGTGTAAGAACAAGAAAAGTAAACCAATCGCAAACACAAGGATATGTTATCGAGGTTCGAGCACCCAGCTCTACTCCCCGCCTTCCCCAGAAGGATTCCGACCACTTCCACTATCACAAAGATCTCAAATACAATGGAGTACCCAACTCCTACAATCTCAAGTACAAGTAATATCCTTGGTAGTCAAAAGACCACAAACTCTCTCTTTCAAATATCTCTTCCCTTACAAAGGTCCTTAGAGAATATTGAGTAGGAATGAAGCTCTTGTTGTAAGTGAAGAAAAGAGAATTAAATCAGAGAGTATTTGAAAACCCTTCAGAAAATCAGTGAGAAATTCAGCACAAAAATCAAGAAACAAGTCTCTTTTGAAAGCCTTAAACTTTTGAATTTTCTAGCAAAAATTGTAGTAACAAATCTCTCCCCAAACACCCCTATTTATAGGAGAGGGCTAGGGTTTAGGGATAAAACATAATTACTGATGTTTAGGAGGTAATTAGATCAAAATATATCCTTAAATGAATTTTTAAACACAAAAGACAAAAATAAACAGCTCACTTAAAATCTGCCCGTTATTGTTCAACGGCTAGCTCGGTCGACCGGTGCGGTCGACCGCTAGTTCAAAATTCCGACCGTTATAGGCTAGCGGTCGACCGACCCGGTCGACTGAGAAAACCTGTGAGCAAAAACCATATATCGGTCGACCGCCCCGGTCGACTGGCAGACATGCACACTGATACGTGCATCTGCCAGAACTGCGGTCGACTGGTCCGATCGACCGGACCAGACTGACACAGACTCGGTCGACTGTCCCGGTCGACCGGATCAGGTCAAAAATCATTTTTGGAAAAGAAAATAAAGAGGATTTTGATTTTAACAAAAATACTTTTGAACAGGGAATAGAATTAAACATAAAGATGTATTTGTAGGCAAAAACTTGTATGCAAAATATTTTTGTATAATTTATAAGAAATTATTTTGGAATGAGCATGTGCGCAAAAACGTGTGTGATAGAGCTTCAAACCTATCCACTATTCTTTAACATACTATAAACTGAAAAATAAATTACATGAAGACTTCTTGTGCTATCTTCAAGTCTTTGAGCCATCCAATGCCTTGCTAGTGCCTTCTCTTCTATGATCCTTCTTTGATGTGCAATTTGCCTTCCTTACTTTGTGGAACTTAGAAGTTCTTGCAATAGCTAAGCGAATGGTCTCTAAACATGGTACAAAACCTGAAACTCATCTTAACAAACTTATTAGTACCAAATAGCTCATATTTGGTTTGTCATCATCAAAACCAAAAACAAGTGGAGAGTGTAACCTCTTGGGCCAACAAGTTTGTCTAGGAAGTTAAGCATGCATGTATATAGAATACATCTACTATACATATAAACCATTTAAACTTGTTTCGATCTACTATTCATGAAAACAAATATCGATTAAACCAAAAACCGAAAAATCAATATCCAAAGCATAAAACGTGTGTGTATTGTGAACTTGAGCATATCATACTATTCTAATCTTTACACATGGATCTAAAACACACTAATCTAAACTATGGATACCTAAGTCTTCTTGACGAACTCCGTCTTCAAGTCGACTCGATCCAAAACGTGATCCACCGAGCTTGACTCCAACGAGTGCAATGTATGATCTTGATGCTCGGGCTCTGGAATCACTATGTGAAAGCTTCCAAACCATCTTTGTTGAAGCTAATCACCAACTAATATCTTGATTAATGATCTGAAACTAAAATCACAAGATTATTAGTAAACATAATTACATGAGTTAATCATCATCAAAACTAGAGTGGAAGGCCTCTGGGCCAACAATCTCCCCTTTTTGATGATGACAAAACTCATGGAGTTATATATGCATGGATTAAAGTTAAGCTTCAAAGAAGCTCCCCCTTAACTCATACATAGGAAATAAGCAATAAGAATATGCAATGAAAGCACATGCAAAAATAAACATGTATGCAAATATAAGGAGAGAAACATGTCAATCAAACATAAAACTCATAAATTCTTTTTCTCCTATTTGCAAAACAAAACATATATGCATAAACATAAATCCTGAAAACATGCATATATACCAAATACTTGGATTAAAGTTAAGCTTCAAAGAAGCTCCCTCTTAACTCATGCATAGGAAATAAGCAATAAGAATATGTAATGAAAGCACATGCAAAAATAAACATGTATGCAAATATAAGGAGAGAAACATGTCAATCAAACATAAAACCCATAAATTCTTTTTCTCCTATTTGCAAAATAAAACATATATGCATAAACATAAATCCTGAAAACATGCATATATACTAAATACTTCTCCTCCTTTTTGTCAATCATCAACAAAAGGTCAAAGTAAAAACAAATCAATAAATTATTCTCCCCTTTTTGTTCGAAACAAAGAATCAACAAAGGGGTTAAAAACAATAAATGCAATGTTCTCCCCTTTTTTGTCTAAAAACAAAAATGATGTAAATAAGGGGTGACAATTAATTAGGATACCAAAAAAATATGTCAAAGTAGTGCATCTTGATACCAATTGAAAGGAAATATAAAACATTGATACCAATTAAGAAGCAAAAACATCTTGATACCAATAAAAACATTCAAATAAACTTTTAGATATCAAAAAAGAGTATTATTCTTTTTAAGCATATGATATCAATTGAAATTATAATATTCTACAATTTTTAATTCATTTTCTATCATAAAGTAAGGGAGTGGAAATCTAGGGTAAACAAAATACAATTGAAAGATAAAATATGAGTTTTCTCCCCCTTTATTGTTGACACTAAAAAAGACAAGATTCTTATTGATCCGAACAATGTCTAAACTTGTTGACATTTACAAAAGACAAGTGACAGACAAGCTGACCAGTTTTCACCCATCTCCGAGGGACAAGGAAGCAACTTGGACTCCACTGATCCAGCAAGCAGACAGTGAACACGGATTATTTCTAAACAGACCTCAGCAGGTCTAAGGTGCTAGCACTTAGCATCACACGAGCCCAAAGGGATAGCCTCGCTTGAGAGGCTAATATCACTCGACTTCGCCTGGAAGCCATCCAAAGCCTCGCCAGGAAGCTAACTCGCAACTTCGCCACGGAGGACTTCCAGCTCCGCCAAAGGGTTTCTTTCGGACTTCGCCAGAAGCTGCCTCTAGCTCCGCTACGAGCTCAATGCGGGCAGCTCCGCCATTGGTCTGCTATGGTCAA
The DNA here is from genome assembly GCA_038442645.1 of Agave tequilana. Classification (NCBI taxonomy): domain Eukaryota; kingdom Viridiplantae; phylum Streptophyta; class Magnoliopsida; order Asparagales; family Asparagaceae; genus Agave; species Agave tequilana. Next base: position 100,031 of record JAVJIF010032290.1, read on the forward strand.
CCTTTGACCAATCAAATCTCCGGATGAGATCCGATCCAATCAGGTCGAATCCAATTAAGATCAAATCTGAGATCAAATTTGGCAGTTGATTGCCACAATCTCTTGACTCTCCTTAAACGAGTAAGAAGATCAGGGAAAATCCTCCAACGATATGGAAAGGATCTAGAAGATCAACCGACCTGCCAATTCTAGCTTCGCAGAAGCTGATCTTAGCCTCGCAGCAAGGCTACTTTCCGGATTCAAACAGATTCGATTCAATCTGTATCTATATTTTCAAGGGACGATTATACCCTTGCTCTCCCTATAAATAGCCTACCAGGGGTACAAAGAGAGGGGGACGATCTCCAGAAATAGGGCTGGATTTTCTGAGAAGACTCCACAAGCAGAGACTTCTTCAAAAAGCACCGTGTGCTCTCGAATTCAGAGATCTTTTAGAGAATTGCTTTCTCTATCCAGGGTGTTGATACCCTACCGTCGTCTTTTCTCTCAAGGAATCTCCGGAACCAGGCGAGAAGGAATTCCTAATTGAAGGCGATTTGAGAAGCAGCAAGAGGGTTCTACCAACCTTCTATTCTCTGATTCCCGGAACCAGGCGAGAAGGGAATCTCATCCTCGCATCGTCAAAGGGACAAAGTGGTCGCGCGCTGACCAGACTCCTATCGGCACACTTCTCCAGAATCTCTGAGGAGATTTACTTGTAATCTTTTTAAGAATACTTGTAATTTAGCTCCTCAAACTCTTTTTTGTAAGTTTTTTCCCTTTGCAAACATAATGGAAAACATTTATGAAATACCAATTGGAATTACGCAAAAGCTTGTATTAGCATACCAATTGAAAAACTAATCAATTGAAATATGATATTCATTAAAAAAATTCAAGCTTAGCATAAACATATATATATGTATGAAAAATTAGATACCAATCGAAATTGATACTATTTGAAGTGTAAGCATACATACATAATATATATATATATATATATATATATATATATATATATATATATATAATATATATTATATATATATAATATATATATATATGAGTATATAAGAAATGTCAATATTGATACCAATTGAAAGAATCCAATGATATCAATTGAAACAACAATAATATCAAATGTATATCTCATATAACCTACCACCCATTCATGTTCAAGTTTAAAATGATTTTCACTATAAAGCATACATGAGCATGATCTCCCATCCAACCACCCTTTGAAGGTAGGGGTTTTCAAAATAGGTTTGAAAAATATAGTTTGTTTGAAAACTCTATCAAAACGAAGAATCCGAACTAGTTAAATGGAAAAACTTCTTAACTAGTACGAAATCCTTCAAACAAGGAATAAAACAAAAATATTTTTCATGAAACATGAAATTCACATGATAGCCAACACTCAAGGTCAATGAAGCACATATTATACTCATGAAAACACAATCATGAGAAACATTTAAATGAAGTGAGTGCACAAGTGTTATATGAAACATATAATCATGAAAATAGTCAATTAAGCTCAATATTCCTCAAAACATGAAAATCATCAAAAATCGATTTCTTCAAGGCATATGTATGTCAAGAATAAACTAAAGCATACATAGATTTCTAAAACATAACGAGTCCACAAATGTATATGCATGAAGGCACGTGGCTCAAAGGATGTATATGTATAAAAATAGTTTGGACAAGATAGACATATACATGAAGTCAAACATAAACACATGAACATGAAAAATATGAATACAAGTCAAATACATGAATCATCAAAACTAGACTATACTAGCACATCTAATGGGTACAAATAAGCATTCAAGCACAAACATATATAGATTTATTTGTGGGCCCACTATATATACAAGTATATATCCTAATCTTAATGAAAACTAACATTTAAACATATATTCAAATCATGAAGCATAAAACAAGATATAAAAAACATAAACATGATCATTATGTAAATCTACATGCTATTAGAGCTATGATAAACATGATAGCTAAACATATACGAGAACACAAAATAATGGTCCATATGAAACATGGGTGTCTCAAATGCTATACATGCATGTCAAGGATCTAATAATCATGGCATTAACATAATAATCCATAAACATCAAAAACATGCTATAAATAATGAACATGAAAAAACATACATAAATAAATAAGGAGTAAGAGACCGTTACCAAAACCTATGAGGCAACTCTCCATGTCTCCAAAACAATGTGGTCCTCCCACCAAACTTCCCTTGAAAGTGATGCATTCAAATAGTCAACATGTAGCTCGGAACGCATCCACTCCAAGGTACCTATACTCTCATGTCATGCAAGAGCTCACACCTACATTAAATACAATAGGGGTGGTCTTTGGTACCCACACTCTCTTTGGATCCATGGGGGTTAGCATCTTTCCTAACCCAAATAAATTTATTTGCTAAATTAATATCATGTATACGATCATAGCAAAATTTAGCAAGGTGGCCCTTACATCCACAATGTGTACAAGTGTACACATGAGCATACATGGTGTGATGATGGTGACCGTGAGTAGCATGTGTATGTCGTGGAGGGTGTACATGCAAAGATGGAACTTGTTTCTTTCGAAACAAAGATTCCAAACGTGTATGGCTCAAACACATTGGCTCAAAGTGGAGCCCAAACAATCTATATTCTTCTTCAACAAATTTATATCATTTTTATTATAGAAGAAGTGGAGCATGCAAGGGGTGATCTAGGTGAAGCATGGCAAACATGTGTAGACATATCATTTTTCAAAACAATGTTCTTCTTTAAACAATCTTCTAAATCCTTAGAAATTGAAGCAATTTTTATTTTTAAAGAGTCATTCTCTTTTAAAACAAAATTAACTTTTGAAGATAATTTTTCATTTTTCTTCAAAATAATATTGCAATCATTTTTATTTTTCAAAAATTTATTTTCTTTTAGGGCAAGATCAAGTTAAGATTTCAATGAATCCCTATCATTAGAAATCTCCACTTTCTCTTGCAAAACAGTGTCAAGTTTAGAAATCAAAATTTTATTTTCAATGTTAAGGCCTAGACTTTTCTTTTTCAAAATGTTATATTATTCTATCAATTTTTCACAAACTGTAGAAAGTTCTTCATTCAAGGCATTGGCATCAACATACTCATTTAAAGAACTAGCACAATCATCATTATCTAATTGAGTTTCCGAGTGTACCTCAAGGGAGTTATTCCCTTGGACCATGATGCATTGTGACTCGGATTCTCCACTAGATTCCTCCGGTAGGATTGGCAATTGAAGCTTGGAGGTGGAGGTGGTCAACTTGTTCCACACTGCAAAGGCGGAATCAAGGTTAGAAACAAGTATAAGATATTCTTTAGAAAGCGTGCTTCTGATAGCCTCAAGGGCTTATGCATTCGCCCCTATATGATTGCTATTACCAAGATAGCATTTCTTGGTAGCAGCAAGGAAGACATGCAAGCCTAGGGTTTTAGGTAGATGGACATCCTATATTTTCACACGTCAATATTGGAGACATCGAAATGGGAGGTGACAAGCAATCCATGAGTGTGTGCAAATGCAAATGATAGATTAGCAAGCCAAGATCTCACTCCTAGGTGGTTAAACCTAAGTATCAGGAGCGGAGGCTCTGATACCAATTGAAATCACGTAGAGAGGGGTGAATAGGTGATATGGCTAATCTAGAAACTAAATACGGAAGTTAAAACTAATTTGCAACTACACTTAGTACAACCAACGAGTGTAGCCGAATTTTTCGTGAAGGGCTCTGGACTAACTCTTCTTGATTCCTCTGAATAAGAGTTGAGGTTGTTGGCCCAAGAGGTTACACTCTCCTATTGTTTTGTGTTTTGATGATGACAAACCAATAAGAGCTATTTGGTACTAATGAATTTGCTTAAGATAAGTTTCAGGATAAGTACCATGTTTGAAGGGCATTGCTTGCTATTGCAACAACTTCTAGGTTCATAAAGCTATGAAGGCATATTGCACATTAAGGAAGGATCATAGAAGAAGAAGGCTCTAGTAAGGATAGCATGGCTCAAAGACTTGAAGATTGCTCAAGAAGTCTTTAATTATTTTGTTTCTAGTCTTATAGTTTGTTAAGAATAGTGGATAGGTTTGAAGCTCTATCACACACGTTTTTGCGCACATACCTAATCCAAAATAATTTCTTATAATTTATACAAAATATTTTGCATACAAGATTTTGCCTACAGATATATATTTATGTTTTATGCTAATCCCTGTTCAAAAGTATTTTTGTCAAAATCAAAATCCCTTTTAATTTCTGTCCAAAACCTAGTTTTTGACCTGAGCCAGTCGACCGGACAGTCGACCGGACCTATGTCAGGTTTGGCCGGTCGACCGGCCCAGTCGACTGAAGCTCTGGGTGTACATGTATCAGTGTGCACGTTTTTGCGGTCGACCGCACGGTCGACCGACTGTAACTCAGTCTGCTCTCGGATAGATTGGGTCGACCGGGCGGTCGACCGCTGGCCTGCAACGGTCATAATTTTGAACGTACGGTCGACCGCCAGTCGACCGAACTATCCGTTGAACAGTAACGGGCAGTTTTTAATAAGCTGTTTTATTTTGTCTTCTTGTGTTTAAAATTTGATTTAGGATATATTTCAAATCTAATATGACTTAATTAACCTTAAGTTTGTATTATCCTTAAACCCTAGCCCTCTCCTATAAATAGGGGTGTTTGGGGAGAGTTTGTTTACAACAATTTTTGCAAGAAAAATTCAAAAGTTTAAGGCATTCAAAAGAGCTTTGTTTCTTGGTTTTTGTGCTGAAATTCTCTCTCATTTTCTGAAGTGGTTTTTGAAATACTCTCTGATTTAATTTTCTTTCTTCACTTGCAACAAAAGCTTCATTCCTACTCATTGTTCTCTAAGGACCTTTTGTAAGGGAAGAGACATTTGAAAGAGAGAGTTTGTGGTCTTTTGACTACTCAGAAATTGCTTGTAATTGAGATTGTGAGTTGGGTACTCCGGTGTAATTGTGATTTTCTTGAGATAGTGGAAATAGCTAGAATCCTTCTGGGGAAGGCGGGGAGTAGAGCTGGGTGCTCGAACCTCGATAACATATCCTTGTGTTTGCGATTGTTTTACATTCTTGCACTTATTACTTGCTTATCATCATCATTGCTATATTTACTTGCTTTCATTCATCTTGTGAATCTTGTGTGGTGATTGTTACATCTTATTTTTTTAATTTGTCCATTGATTAGCTTTATCACCTATTCACCCCCCCCTCTAGGTGTTTTTCAGAGGTGCTATATGAAGCTCTCGTGGTTAGGTACAAGTGAGGCACACAAGCAAACACAACCAAGCATATAGATATAGGCAATATGAATCAATGCAAGGTACAACACAAGCATATAGAATGATGCAATGCACAATACAAATAAAGAGAGAGTTGAGAGTCAATGGATCAAATGCAAAAACAAAGATGTGTTTCGAGGTTCGAGCCCCTAGCTCTACGTCCCCGCCTTCACCGAGAAGGATTTCCAATCCACTAGGAGTATCAAACTCCTCTCTCAACCAATACAATGCCACCGAGGCAATACAAACACAATCTACCTCTACCGAAGAGGGATAGGCCCATAGCCAAACAACCAAACTCCACCTCACCAAGAGAGAGTAAACAACAACCTCAACCTCTACCAAGGAGGGAGCAAACACCAACCCAATTCCCCTCTACCAAAGAGGGATACAACAAGAAAGGGTTTAGAACTTGGTGGTTTCCTCAACCACAAACAATTTCTTTTCCCACAAAATAAATGATCCTAAATAGATAGGATAGAGGATAGCTCAACTGTGAAAAACTTAGAGTTTTTAAAATAAAAACTCAAAGAAAAATACTTAGGAAAACTCTTTGTAAAAGATAGAAATGAAAAACAATACAAATCTCCCATTTTTCTATTTTCTTTGATTTTTCCAAAAACTCTAAAACAATAAAGATTGATCTTTTGAAGCTCTAAACACTTTTGAAAACTTGTTTTAAACACCAAGAAAGGAGAGAAATTTTAGCTCTTGAAATCTTAGAGAAAACCACAATCAAATGGGGTATATATAGCCCCAAAACCAAACTAGCCGTTAGGCTGTATTTTTTAGCATGAACAGCTGGTGGTCGACCGCCAACGGTCATAAATATGACCGTTGGAGGAACCCGGTCGACCGTCCGGTCGACCGCCCAAAAACAGAGAGCAGAGCTCTCTGGTCTGGTCGACCGCCCGGTCGACCGGCCCAAGTGCCAGCCCAGACGTGCACAGGTTGTGCACGCCGGTCGACCGCGCGGTCGACCGGCTCCTGGGTCGGTCGACCGTGCGGTCGACCGACAGAGCCTGTCAGGCACTGTTCTGGGTCAGAAAAATAGGGTAAAAATTATTCTAATAAATCCCATAAATCTTCTAAAAATTCACAAAAATAGTTTTATCATTTTACATTGATATATAAACTTGTGATAAAAATTTCATCACAAATATCAAACATTTTGAATCATTTTTGTGTCTTACAAATTTTATCAAAAACCAAAAACTGTATTTTACCAAACTTGAATTTTTCAATACATGAATAGGAAAGTCAAAATAAGTTTATCTAGGAAGTTAAGCATGCATGTATATAGAATACATCTACTATACATATAAACCATTTAAATTTGTTTTGATCTACTATTCATGAAAACAAATATCTGTTAAACCAAAAACCAAAAACCAATATCCAAAACATAAAACGTGTGTGTATTATGAACTTGAGCATATCATACTATTCTAATCTTTAAACATGGATCTAAAACACACTAAACTAAACTATGGATACCTAAGTCTTCTTGACGAACTCCGTCTTCAAGTTGACTTGATCCAAAACGTGATCCACCGAGCTTGACTCCAACGAGTGCAATGTATGATCTTGATGCTCGCGCTCTGGAATCACCATGTGAAAGCTTCCAAACCATCTTTGTTGAAGCTAATCATCAACTAATATCTTGATTAATGATCTGTAACGCCCCGATCCTGCGGGTACGGAGACGTTACTGCAACGTATATACGCAGGTCAGAAATACCCTCACGTATATACGCTAAGCATCAGTACAGGCAAGAATCAGAGTACGGAAGCAAGTGGTGCATTATACATTCCAACACATGAGTACAATTACAGAGTTATCACCAGGGGTGATCCAATATTACATGAATATTACATCACTGACATGCGCGATTACGAGAATACAAAGAGGTGTACAAGAGTGAACAGTAAAAAGGCACTCACGAGTTCACAAAAGGAAAACTCGAGAGGCACACAGGGGGCCTGGAAGGACGTGGCTCTGGACGGTCTGCTGGAGATCCACGCTACCGCTGCGCCACTCTGATCAGCAACTGGGAGAATCCACACGCTCCAAGCTCCAAAACCTGGACATGAGAATCCAGGGGAGTCAAATGATACTCCCCAGGCGAGTGGTGATACAAAAGCCAAGTGGCGAGCATAGGTAAGCATGCAGGAGCAAGTAGATATCAAGCAGGAACTACTCATGGTCTGATAAGAGAAGAGAAAGTAAAGTAGATAGGGCAACACCAGATATCTCCTAAACTAACATAAAACCGATAAAACCGTTAAAACCGATGTAAAGCCGTTTACGAGCAAAACAAATCGTAGACACTTAGGTTAGGCTCCATGAGACTAGTACCTCGAAGGAATAATCCAAACAAGGAAACCCTCATCTATATACCTTTATCTCATGTCACCGTAATCCAAGCGCATACAATCCGAGTTACAAAACAACACAACAGATTCACATAGCTTATTATTATTGGGGCCGCCTAAGTTCCAAGCTTCAGTATGTGTCCCATTCCACATACTTCCACTCACAACTTATATAGCCAGTTATTTGGAAACTGATTAAAGTTCGATGAATCATGTTCTGGATGGGTCCCGTACATGCCCGGGACAACGGTTCAGGAGTATCCGGTGCTGAGCCGGAACGTACCGCTAGGTACCGGGACTTATGGACGCCCGAATAGGAATAGAGTATCGCAGATCCCATAGAAATAGGCCTAGGGCGTGTGCATACCCGGCAGGAATATCAGGAGTAGGGGTGCCAGCACACCCCACGGAATCCCTGGTGGCCGCCAGGAGATCCCCAAGTATTTGGCCACGCGTGACTCGATAGTGCCACCATGAACATGATTAATCAGGGCCCATCAGTTTCCCCCAAACCAGGTGCAAGTTGTTTATTATAACTTACCAATACTAACAGATTACGGGAATAACTGGTCATGACAGGAAATGGCCCTACAGATTCAAGAGGTGGCCCCCACAGATTCAAGAGGTGGCCCCCACCGTGTATGGTGTGGCACTTTGTTCCATGTGGCACTTTGCTCTGAGGGGATGGATTCTAGAGGTGGCCCCCACAGATTCAAGAGGTGGCCCCCACCGAGTGGTGTGGCACTTTGTGCTGTGTGGCACTTAGTTCCATTCAGGATAACAGGTCAGGATTCCCGTAATGTGATAATCACAAGTCAAGTATTAACATAACAGGTATAACAGGTATAACAGGAGGCAGGTAATCAATCATGTCAAGAGGTTGATAGTAGTCTGGTGGCAAGTCATGTCATAACAAGGGTTTTGCCAAGTGGTAACATGTCAAGTGCTAGATGATAACAAATCAGTTGTCAGGTGATATACATGTGTTAAAAGGTATCATGTAATGACAAGTAGTATAAACAGGAGACAGGCATTAGCATGTAGTAAAGCAGTAGCTGAGCACAACTAAGCGGAGCTGAGCAAGCTGGGATACAGACAGCAAGCAGGATTTGTCCCTGGAGCGTCTGGCAAGGTTACCGGGACAACTCGGCTTAAAGTGCGAGTAGGAAATCCGGCAGCATCTCGCCTAGACGAATCTAGTGACAAAGCGCTGAACGCTGATCATGATGACCAGGCGGAGCCGAAGACCTGACGGTCCCAATCACTTCCCTTTCGGAACAGTGAGTGACCGGAGGCTGAACACCGAGAGACCTGCCGGCCCCAATCACCTCTCTTTCGAGACAGTGAGTGACCGGAGGCTGAACTGAGAACCTGACGGTCCCAATCACGTCTCTGACGAGATAGTGAGGAACCGGAGGCTGAAGCATGGAGAGACCTGCAGTGTTAGTACCACATGTTATAAAGCAGCAAGTACATCACAGACATGGTATATGTACAGGAACGAAACTACCCTAGTACAAGCATTCGTCACAGAGCAATACATGTCCAGATATAGGCACTCGGCCATACACAATGCAGGGACTCAGCCCAATACAAAGTACATGGAAACATAAAGTAAAATACATATCGACCCGACAAAGCGGGGATCCCAAATGGAGGCGAGAGCGAGGACACTCGCATAGTCAATAAAATATGAAGGCAAGCGGATAGCGAGATTACTCGCCTAACAAGATCTTTGCTGCGTCCAACGAAGGGAAGCTCGGTCCCAATCCAAAAGGAGGGCACCGACCCTAAGTTTTGCCGCCGGAGAAGAAACACGGCCCCAATCCAAAAGGAGGAGCCGGTTCTCACAAAGTGTTGGGGGTTGAAGGTGGTGAAGTTTGGTGAGGAAGGAAGCAAGAGAAGGAGCTCTCTCTTGGTGGCTCCTCTGTTGGCTGCATGAAGCAAGGAAGATGAAGGAGAAGTAAAAAAATGAAGGGAGAGAGAAGGAGAGGAGGTATTTATAGGATTTGGGTTTGTGAAGTGATGCAATTAAATAAAGGTATTTTTGTAAAATGGGGAGATGAGGTGACCCTCTTGGCCACTTGGCCAATTGTGATAATGAGAGGGAGTGGGGATATCAAGGAGAAGACTTTTGGAAGAGAGGCATTTAATGAAGAGAGAGAAGGGGAGGATAAAAGAATGATGTTGCACACAAAAACACAAAAGAACAAGGGAGGGATTCTTGCGTTTCCCACATTGAAACGCAGCCCTCCCACTCTTGACCAGCAATGGTGATGAGAGGGGAGTGGGGTGTCTTGGAAATGATGTTTTGGAAGAGGAGAATTTAATGAAGAGAGAGAAAGACAAGATATAATGATGTTTGCACACCATAAGAGACAAAAGAAGCAAGAGATGAAACTTGCGTTTCTCCCACACAAAACGCAGCCCTCACCTGCGTTTGGGCCAAATGGTATAAACGCAGGGATTAAGCCGCGTTTAGGGAAAAGCTGCATTTCAAGGAGGAGAGAGAAAGTCATGATAATTGATGGGATTTGATCTGAAGTGCATTAAATGCGAAATGGGGAGGATCTTCACAATAAATGCGGAATCCTAGGTTGGTGAGATCCGCGTTTGAGGAAGGAGAGAGAAAATGGAAAAAGACAAAGTGGAATATATGGAACAATCTTCTCGGTATCTGGGAAAATACCGGAAAAGCCCAAAAATGAAGTAACTTGGAAAGCTTCCCAAAAATTCTCAAAAATCATAATTATTATAAAATAATTTTGGTGATATCGGTTTTCAAAGATTCAATCTCATTTTCAAGATAAAAATCATAAGGTCAACCGTCAATCTCGGTATACGCCGGATTGGCCGGGTTTTCAATAAATTCTGATAATTCCCAGAAAAAGTATTTAGATAGAAAATATGCTTTTAAGAAATAATGCCTAAAGGCACTTTGGTAATTCCAAACTGTTTGCAAACTAAAAATCCGGGAATCGGTCAACGAAACTGGCCGACACCGTTTTTGAAGATTTTCAACTTAATTGAGGAAAATTTCAGAAAATCATAGAAAATCTAGAATATTGGAAAATGATGTTTAAAACTGAAATCGGTCAAATCGGTATACCAGAATGTCCAAACCGAGCAATACTCTGGGATCGGGCCTTCGGTTCAAACTAAGGTTGACTCCGAATCCACGAATCCAAATCCAAGACAAAACGATCGTATAAAGAATTCATAATACAGAATAAATACAAGAGCAAATAGAAAAATACAATCGAGAAATCTGAATACGCAACTAAGTACGTATTCCAGGAACGGGGTGTTACAATCCATCCACCTTACAAAAAATTGCGTCCTCGTAATTTCGTTAAGGGGTAAATTGAACACAAGGAGGACAAAGGTTGGAATAAAGGATTCATAAAACCAAAACAGGGTTAAGATGAACACAGGAAGGACCAGGATGGACAATGAGAACAGGATAAGGAGGATTATCCACGAAGGATTACCAACTCAAAATACAAAAGGTCAGGGGGTTGCTGCAAACGGTGACATCCTCAAGGTCCCTGCTCCAGATACTGAGCCTCATACTCTGCTGCTGCTTCATCTGATACCTCTGCTGCCATGTTGTGAACTTGACCTCTGCCATAATCTGTTCTAGGTCTTGCTCCTCTCTGTGGGTGATCATACTGCTGGGGTGGAAATGGGGCTCTTCAGTCTATGGGTTCTGGGTTCCTTCTCAGTGGTGGAGCTGGAAGTGCCGGGGGTGCTGCTCGTGCTAGAATTGCTGGTGGTATTGGGTAATTCCTCTTGAATGGACAATCACCTATAGAGTGATTTCCAGATCCACATACCAAGCATAGCCTATTAGCTCTTCGGCAATTGCGTTGGATGTGTCCGGGCTTCCGGCAGTACCCGCATATCATCTGCTGCTGGGGAGGTTGGAATGGTCGCTTAATCACTGGACCATGGGTTGTCCTAGCTGTATCTTCTTCGGTCATCAACTGAAAGGGTCTCTTCACTGACTTGCTCTGCACCTGATTCTCATTCTTCTTCTCCAGTCCTCGTTCTATTTCACGGGCAATGGAGAGAACCTGAGAGTATGTCTTCAGCTGCTGAGGGATAAGGAACATCTGGACATCCATCTTCAGTCCTTGTTGAAATCTGCTGGCCCTCTTTTCTTCATCTGACACCATGTAGGGAGCAAATCTGCTGAGCCTCAAGAATTCAGCAGCATATTCATCCACTGACCGGTTGCGCTGCTGCAGGCGAATGAATTGCTCCTCCATTTCCTTCTGAGCTGTTGCCGGGAAGAATCTCTCGTAGAAACCCTTTGAGAATTGATCCCATGTGATGGGTTTCTCTAGTGTTGCTTCTTCTGCCAACCACCAGGTTCTGGCCACATCTCTCAGCTGTATCTTGGCCACTTCCACTTGGTTCTCATCCGGGACTCGGGCCGCCTTCAAAAGATCCGTTGTGTCTATCAGCCACTGTTCTGCATCCAGGGGCTTCTCCGTTCCCGAAAAGACTGCCGGCTGTAATCTCCTGAAATCTGACACATTGCCTGGCCTCTGTTCTCGGGGTACAACCATCAGTCCCTGACGTAAAAGCTCCGTCTGCTGCTGTTGACTCTGCATCATTCCTTGGAGTACCCTCATCATACCATCACTGTCTCTGTTGGGTCCATCATGTGAGGCGTTGGGACCATTGCGTGTTCCCCGTCTTTCCATATCTGAGTTGGTTGGAATGGGTAGCAAGGAGAAACTGGAAGGAAAAGATTGGAGATCTCAAGTTTCAAGAAATAGATCAGAAGGAAGAAATAGATAACTCTGCACTTGGAGTTTGGAATGTATAACCAGGACTCATGCATTCCAGTTGCAAATTTCTTTACCATTAATTTGCCATCTGGACGTACTGAGGAAGTAAGAGCCTAAGCTCTGATACCAACCTGTAACGCCCCGATCCTGCGGGTACGGAGACGTTACTGCAACGTATATACGCAGGTCAGAAATACCCTCACGTATATACGCTAAGCATCAGTACAGGCAAGAATCAGAGTACGGAAGCAAGTGGTGCATTATACATTCCAACACATGAGTACAATTACAGAGTTATCACCAGGGGTGATCCAATATTACATGAATATTACATCACTGACATGCGCGATTACGAGAATACAAAGAGGTGTACAAGAGTGAACAGTAAAAAGGCACTCACGAGTTCACAAAAGGAAAACTCGAGAGGCACACAGGGGGCCTGGAAGGACGTGGCTCTGGACGGTCTGCTGGAGATCCACGCTACCGCTACGCCACTCTGATCAGGGAGAATCCACACGCTCCAAGCTCCAAAACCTGGACATGAGAATCCAGGGGAGTCAAATGATACTCCCCAGGCGAGTGGTGATACAAAAGCCAAGTGGCGAGCATAGGTAAGCATGCAGGAGCAAGTAGATATCAAGCAGGAACTACTCATGGTCTGATAAGAGAAGAGAAAGTAAAGTAGATAGGGCAACACCAGATATCTCCTAAACTAACATAAAACCGATAAAACCGTTAAAACCGATGTAAAGCTGATTACGAGCAAAACCAATCGTAGACACTTAGGTTAGGCTCCATGAGACTAGTACCTCGAAGGAATAATCCAAACAAGGAAACCCTCATCTATATACCTTTATCTCATGTCACCGTAATCCAAGCGCATACAATCCGAGTTACAAAACAACACAACAGATTCACATAGCTTATTATTATTGGGGCCGCCTAAGTTCCAAGCTTCAGTATGTGTCCCATTCCACATACTTCCACTCACAACTTATATAGCCAGTTATTTGGAAACTGATTAAAGTTCGATGAATCATGTTCTGGATGGGTCCCGTACATGCCTGGGACAACGGTTCAGGAGTATCCGGTGCTGAGCCGGAACGTACCGCTAGGTACCGGGACTTATGGACGCCCGAACAGGAATAGAGTATCGCAGATCCCATAGAAATAGGCCTAGGGCGTGTGCATACCCGGCAGGAATATCAGGAGTAGGGGTGCCAGCACACCCCACGGAATCCCTGGTGGCCGCCAGGAGATCCCCAAGTATTTGGCCACGCGTGACTCGATAGTGCCACCATGAACATGATTAATCAGGGCCCATCAGTTTCCCCCAAACCAGGTGCAAGTTGTTTATTATAACTTACCAATACTAACAGATTACGGGAATAACTGGTCATGACAGGAAATGGCCCTACAGATTCAAGAGGTGGCCCCCACAGATTCATGAGGTGGCCCCCACCGTGTATGGTGTGGCACTTTGTTCCATGTGGCACTTTGCTCTGAGGGGATGGATTCTAGAGGTGGCCCCCACAGATTCAAGAGGTGGCCCCCACCGAGTAGTGTGGCACTTTGTGCTGTGTGGCACTTAGTTCCATTCAGGATAACAGGTCAGGATTCCCGTAATGTGATAATCACAAGTCAAGTATTAACATAACAGGTATAACAGGTATAACAGGAGGCAGGTAATCAATCATGTCAAGAGGTTGATAGTAGTCTGGTGGCAAGTCATGTCATAACAAGGGTTTTGCCAAGTGGTAACATGTCAAGTGCTAGATGATAACAAATCAGTTGTCAGGTGATATACATGTGTTAAAAGGTATCATGTAATGACAAGTAGTATAAACAGGAGACAGGCATTAGCATGTAGTAAAGCAGTAGCTGAGCACAACTAAGCGGAGCTGAGCAAGCTGGGATACAGACAGAGGATTTGTCCCTGGAGCGTCTGGCAAGGTTACCGGGACAACTCGGCTTAAAGTGCGAGTAGGAAATCCGGCAGCATCTCGCCTAGACGAATCTAGTGACAAAGCGCTGAACGCTGATCATGATGACCAGGCGGAGCCGAAGACCTGACGGTCCCAATCACTTCCCTTTCGGAACAGTGAGTGACCGGAGGCTGAACACCGAGAGACCTGCCGGCCCCAATCACCTCTCTTTCGAGACAGTGAGTGACCGGAGGCTGAACTGAGAACCTGACGGTCCCAATCACGTCTCTGACGAGATAGTGAGGAACCGGAGGCTGAAGCATGGAGAGACCTGCAGTGTTAGTACCACATGTTATAAAGCAGCAAGTACATCACAGACATGGTATATGTACAGGAACGAAACTACCCTAGTACAAGCATTCGTCACAGAGCAATACATGTCCAGATATAGGCACTCGGCCATACACAATGCAGGGACTCAGCCCAATACAAAGTACATGGAAACATAAAGTAAAATACATATCGACCCGACAAAGCGGGGAATCCCAAATGGAGGCGAGAGCGAGGACACTCGCATAGTCAATAAAATATGAAGGCAAGCGGATAGCGAGATTACTCGCCTAACAAGATCTTTGCTGCGTCCAACGAAGGGAAGCTCGGTCCCAATCCAAAAGGAGGGCACCGACCCTAAGTTTTGCCGCCGGAGAAGAAACACGGCCCAATCCAAAAGGAGGAGCCGATTCTCACAAAGTGTTAGGGTTGAAGGTGGTGAAGTTTGGTGAGGAAGGAAGCAAGAGAAGGAGCTCTCTCTTGGTGGCTCCTCTGTTGGCTGCATGAAGCAAGGAAGATGAAGGAGAAGTAAAAAAATGAAGGGAGAGAGAAGGAGAGGAGGTATTTATAGGATTTGGGTTTGTGAAGTGATGCAATTAAATAAAGGTAAGGGGTTTTTTGTAAAATGGGGAGATGAGGTGACCCTCTTGGCCACTTGGCCAATTGTGATAATGAGAGGGAGTGGGGATATCAAGGAGAAGACTTTTGGAAGAGAGGCATTTAATGAAGAGAGAGAAGGGGAGGATAAAAGAATGATGTTGCACACAAAAACACAAAAGAATAAGGGAGGGATTCTTGCGTTTCCCACATTGAAACGCAGCCCTCCCACTCTTGACCAGCAATGGTGATGAGAGGGGAGTGGGGTGTCTTGGAAATGATGTTTTGGAAGAGGAGAATTTAATGAAGAGAGAGAAAGACAAGATATAATGATGTTTGCACACCATAAGAGACAAAAGAAGCAAGAGATGAAACTTGTGTTTCTCCCACACAAAACGCAGCCCTCACCTGCGTTTGGGCCAAATGGTATAAACGCAGGGATTAAGTCGCGTTTAGGGAAAAGCTGCATTTCAAGGAGGAGAGAGAAAGTCATGATAATTGATGGGATTTGATCTGAAGTGCATTAAATGCGAAATGGGGAGGATCTTCACAATAAATGCGGAATCCTAGGTTGGTGAGATCCGCGTTTGAGGAAGGAGAGAGAAAATGGAAAAAGACAAAGTGGAATATATGGAACAATCTTCTCGGTATCTGGGAAATACCGGAAAAGCCCAAAAATGAAGTAACTTGGAAAGCTTCCCAAAAATTCTCAAAAATCATAATTATTATAAAATGATTTTTGGTGATATCGGTTTTCAAAGATTCAATCTCATTTTCAAGATAAAAATCATAAGGTCAACCGTCAATCTCGGTATACGCCGGATTGGCCGGGTTTTTCAATAAATTCTGATAATTCCCAGAAAAAGTATTTAGATAGAAAATATGCTTTTAAGAAATAATGCCTAAAGGCACTTTTGGTAATTCCAAACTGTTTGCAAACTAAAAATCCGGGAATCGGTCAACGAAACTGGCCGACACCGGTTTTGAAGATTTTCAACTTAATTGAGGAAAATTCCAGAAAATCATAGAAAATCTAGAATATTAGAAAATGATGTTTAAAACTGAAATCGGTCAAATCGGTATACCAGAATGTCCAAACCGAGCAATACTCTGGGATCGGGCCTTCGGTTCAAACTAAGGTTGACTCCGAATCCACGAATCCAAATCCAAGACAAAACGATCGTATAAAGAATTCATAATACAGAATAAATACAAGAGAAAATCGAAAAATACAATCGAGAAATCTGAATACGCAACTAAGTACGTATTCCAGGAACGGGGTGTTACATGATCTGAAACTAAAATCACAAGATTATTAGTAAACATAACTACATGAGTTAATCATCATCAAAACTAGAGTGGAAGGCCTCTGGGCCAAACATAGCTATTTGTCGGTTCAGAGGTAACAAGGACATAACCGATTGAGAAGCCACCAAGCTCAAAATTTTGGTCGTTCAGAGGTGACGAACTGGACATGATGACAAAGAAATAGTCCCTACTGGACTGAAAGGTGAGACTTGGCTGTCTGTCGGTATAGTGGTAACAAGGACATAACCGATTGAGAAGCCAACAAGCTCAAAATTGTTATCATTCAGAGGTGACGAACTAGACATGATGACAAAGAAATAGTCTCTACTGGACTGAAAGGTGAGACTTGGATATCTGTCGGTTCAGAGGTAATAAGGACATAACCGATTGAGAAGCCACCAAGCTTGAAATTTTTGTCATTCAGAGGTGAGGAACTGGACATGATGACAAAGAAATAGTCCCTACTAGACTGAAAGGTGAGACTTGGGTATCTGTCGGTTCAAAAGCAACAAGGATATAACCGATTGAGAAGCCACCAAGCTCGAAATTTTTTCATTCAGAGGTGATGAACTGGTCATGATGACAAAGAAATAATTCCACTAAGGGAAATCAGACTTGATTATGAACTCCATGGGGATTTTGATATCTCCTTCGGATGTTATTTGGAAGAAACTTGTCAGAGGTATATTGTTAACGTGACAACCAAAAAAGTCTACTGAGGACTGATTATTAGAAACCCGCTGAGGAGTTAGAAAATGAGTCCCATAGAAGATCATGTATCAGAGAGCTTTGTAGGGACTTGTAAAGCAACTTGCCAGAGGTGTGATATTAACTTGACAAGGATTCATTTACTGTTAGAGGTGCTTGAACATAACAGTAATTTGAGTAGACCTGTCATTCTGTTGAAGAGAATGACAAGCAGCGTTTATTCACTGGGGATATTGGCTTTATCCGTTGAGGAGTAGATTATAGTCTTGTTATCAGAGGTTTAGTGTTAACATGATAGGTTAGACTCATCATTTTACAAGGGATATGAATACCTTTACATGTGGTCTTACCATTCCATGGATGGGAATTGGTAAGTGATTTTGGAGAGGGAATCAAATGGGAACAGGTCCCTTAGAGTTTTTAGCAAACCCTCAGCTGTCAACGGATTTGGTATGCCTTTACCAACTACCATTTGAGTCGGGCTAGCCATGCTATTCCCCTCAGCATGATGAGTTGCCGAGGATTATGTTGGGCTTAAAGGTCAACATTTTCCTTTATCCTTAGCTGCGGAATCAAATGGGAACATGTCCCTTAGGATTTTTAGCAAATCCTCAGCTGTCAACGAATTTGGTATGCCTTTACCAACTATCGTTTGAGTCACGCTAGCCATGCTATTCCCCTCAGCATGATGAGTTGTCGAGGACTTATGTTGGGCTTAAAGGCCAATATTTTCCTCTATCCTTAACCGTTCGAGGTGTTGGATTATTTGGTTACTATATCCGTAACCTTGATTCTTTTTTGAAGCAACCAGTGTACGATCAGCTCAATACTGGTTTATAGTTGTATGATTTTGTTTAGAGAAAGAGAGGAGTGCTCCTTTCGTATAGCTTGGATCTGAAGGTCTTGATCAGAGGTGTAATGCTAACTTGATCATGAGAAAGATCCTATCAAAGATAATACTTCCTTAAAAACCTATCGTTGATTAGCATCATGAGTAAATCACCATTTGAAGTCATAAGGCGATCTGCCCCATTTGAATAAACTGTTTCTATTACAAACGGTCTTTCCCATTTGAGCTGAAAAGCCTTTGGTTTTGTGCGTCATAATCATCGGTCATTTGACGGCTAAAACCAAACCAGTCACGCCGCTTCTGCGACTCGTAATGGCTCGGTGACGCTGATGGTGACGGTGATGACAACAACAGTGTAGCAGTTGATGCTGACGTGGCGGCAGGGGCAATGGCAGCGGCGTCTGCTGCTGCGCTCAGAGAGGTGCTGTCGTCGTAGGGCTCTATGTCCATGGAAGATAGATAGATGGTTTCTTTCTTCTTGGATTTGAGAAGAGAGGAGAGGAGAATTTAAGGTTTTTTTTCTTTTTTTTGGTTGGGTATAAAGGAAGGAAGTAATGATGATTTAAGGGAGGAGCTTGAGTTGCTGAATTTGGTGTCGGTTTGATGGAGCCACAGATGGCGAGAGAGAAAGAGAGAGTTATGATATGTTCTATTTACTACAGTATCTTCATAATCTAGGGGAGATGAGCCCCCCCGATACAAGGTCAAGGGAACTAGGAGTAGGATCTTGGATTTTGAGAGAGAGAGAGAGAGAAGAGAGAGAGAGAGAAAAAAAGATGACTTGTAGTCCGAGATTCGAGAGAGAGAGAGAGAGATGACTTGTAGTCCCACTGAGATTGGGGAGAGAGAGAGAGATGAGTTGCAGTTCAGCAACAGAGAGCTAGAGCGGGGGGGGGGGGGGGGGTGGCGGCGGCGAGATTAGGGCGCAGTGCGCAATTGTAACTAGGATATATGGCTACATATTTTATTTTGTGGCGGTGGTTGTGAGTGTGTGGGTGTGGGTGTGTCGTGTGAGTGTGTTTTGGTGTAAGTGAGAGGGAGAGAGAGATCTTCAGAAGAGGGGGCTTGGATGGATGGATATCGGTTTTTCAGGAAAGTGGGGGGGAGGGAGGTGGAGGGGAGAAAGAGAAGGGTGCGTCTGTTCCGTGTAATAAACAGGGAAAGGAGATGCCTTAGACATTGAGTTGAGGAGTGATGTGACAAGAGGAAAGTGATTTGGTTGGGGAAATATCACTAGATTAATTCTTTTATTTTTATATACTTATTTAATTTTAAAAGATTGATCCAATGAGATTCGAGCAGAATTTGATTTTGAAACTTTCTATTTACTACAAATTTTTTTATCATTGTATTATATTGTAATATATAATACATGTATTTAAATAATTTTGTGATTATAATACAATAATGCAACAAATTTTTTGGAAATCAACGAAAACAATTATTTTATTAAAACTAATGACGAAGAAGTAAGAGAAAAGAGAGAAAAAGATTTTAAAAAAACGGATTGAGAGACTTTTAATTAAGTCATGCTAAATATAGTGGATTAATCATTTTAAGTCGTAAGTAAGCCTTTTATAAATCTTCTCTTGGTTGGATCAAAATTTTGAGAGAAAAATTATCATTTCATGGGAGGGATATTGTATGATTACTTATTCACAATATAATAATAATTTAAAAGAGAAATTTAAGACGAGTTGATAAGAAATGTGATTTGTGATAAAGATGTCATTAGTTATTATAACAACATAATTTTCAAGTTCCTGAAAATTATTTTTATCACAGACCTCCATGATACATATCGAATTATCGTGCTCGTAGTTTAAATTTAAGATCTTTCTTACTTTTTTTCTTTTTCATTATTTTAAAACTTTCTTTCAGGTCTTTCCTACCATTAATATTAGATTTTGATCATATCTCGTGCAGATGCACGGTGAATAATAATGTACAGTAAGGATACTAATTTATTTAGCATCTTTATTAGCTTGGTATTCTACTTGATTAAATTTATTGGGACTTTATTAGAATAGTTTTAATTTGATTGACTTTTTAAAAGTCACTTGCTTAGAATTTATATGATGCAAAAATAAGGTTAATCATATTTAAACATTTAATTATTTTTTCTTTTGTTCTTCCATGGACTAAACTCATCTTTACTTCTTAGCGTGCAGCAACTCATAAATAAGTCTGCCATCTTTCTTTCATTTCAGTCAGTCACAATATCAATTCAGCTTCTGGCAAACTATGAGGCTTCTTGTTATTTTCCCACGTGATTAATTCATAGTTAAAAAATATGAGCACATGACGTGCATATAGTTGAAAAGAAAGAGATGTAAACGCAAACCGTGAAACGACTGCTAAGAACAAAAACCTTTGCATTAACTAGTAGGTATGTTGGACTTCGCATCGTATAGCTTTCGTATGGTATACAAAATCTTTGTGTTATCCAGGCATACTACTTGTGGGAGAGAAGATGAAAATTGAAGTTTTCAAACTCAATTGGATAAAGCAGAGACATTTGGAGCTTGAGATGCACGAGGTGCATAGTGGAAATAAGAAAAGGAGGTAGCTGTGGACAGATGCTTAGGGTGATCAATAGCAGATATGTGGATATGCCAGACAGATACTGCAGTTTGATAGACTATCGACATGGATTGAAGGACTATCGATAGTTAAGGCTCATTTTGTCGACAGTCGTGGCTCAAGCAGTCGCCCAATCTTAGAGTTGGGTTATCTCAGTTTGTCGACAGGCTCATTGGAGTTGTCAACAATTGCAAGTTCTGGATAGTTTCTTAATAGGATTCTGACTTCGTTTCTAGTCCGATTTCAAAAGTTTGCTTTTCTTTTCATTGTGAGTTCTTTGCCTATATAAGGAGGGTTTCTGTATTCTAAATTGTATCGATTATTAGACAATTGTATCGAGAGTTGTAGGGTTAGTTTGTTTATGAAATTTCTGCTACCTAGTGCGTAGTTTCTCTAACTAGATCTTCGAATCACTTTGTAATCCTTAAAACTCTGTTGGTTGAATAAGATCTTCTCCCTTCTGTCCCAAGGACGACAAGTTATCTAACCTCGTTAAATCATTTATTTCTCTCTTTCTCTCTTGTTTTTGTGTTAATGCTAATTGGTTCGTGATTGACTCGGCATTGGAACGTTGATCTTGATGATCGGCGTGTTATTTTTAGAATTTCTATGGAGGACACAACAAGTGGTATCAGAGCTTCCCAGCTTTGGCTAGGAATCATGTGTCGATCCCAAGAGCATCGTGGTATGTTCGGCAAAGATCGTGTGTCGATCTCGGAGAGGCATTGGACTGTTCGTGGGATCATATGTCGATCCCAGAACAATATTGGATTATTCGTTGGGATCATTTTGGATGGAGTAGATCGTTCGAAAGCTCTTTTAGGGTATCACTTTGAGGTAAAGTTTCAATCTTTATCTATTTGGATCTATTTTCATTTAGCTTTCCGCATTATTATTGGCATTTTCTAAAAGAGATATGATTGGGCTTAATCAGTCCACGATGAAGATCATGAACATCCACCAGTCGAAGATCGATGTGATAAAGTTTGATGGCAGAACAATCTTAGTATGTGGAGACGTGAGGTTATGAATGCGCTGAACGCGCAGAATGTGGAAGACACATTACTTGTGCATGAGAAACTAGCGGAGACTTTAGAGAGTGTAATCACCTAGAGGGGGTGAATAGGTAATATGCTAATCAAATCCGAAAATTAAAATTTTTACACTAAGTAAAACTAACACACAAATATAACTAAAGAAGGAAACCGAATTCCCAGTGAAGAGCTCTAAAACTTCTCCTCAAAATTCCTCTTGATTAAGAGTTGAGATGCTTCAAGAGCTCTCTTGTTCAAATTAGTTTAAGCCCAATAAACTATATCAAGCATATAAAGATGTGAACAATATGAGCATGCAAGATATCTAAACATAAATGAATAAAAAAAGAGATAAGAGATAAGCAATCGCAAACACGGGGCTATTGTTTCTACCTTTGAGCCACTTTCTCTACGTCCTCGAATTTACCGCGTGAAGGAATTCCACTAGAATCAATCCCGCAAGGTCACTCAGTGCTGCAATACCTACAAGAACTCTTGGACGCGCAAGTTCCTTACTTGTTCCCGCAAGAACAACAACACACGTGAACCCACTAGCTTGTCGAGGCCGCAACCTCCAACTCCTCAAATTCAAGAAAAGAAACTTTGTGATCAACACTCTTGACTACAAACAAATTCCACAAACAAGGATCCTATATAGAATTTCTAATGAAAACTCAAGCTTGTAAGAAAACAAATATTTTGAAAATAAAGCTCTTTAGAAAGTAATTGAAAAAAATTCTTTGAAGATATAGAAACTTGAAGAACAAAGCCTATATTTTCTCAAAAACTTATTTTTTTTATTGCAAAACTTTTCAATCTTTGAAACAAACACAAGAAAGATATAGATTTGAAGCCCAAAAACTTGTTGAAAAACTCTCTTGAATGTAGGCAAAAAAGTACTTGAAAACTTGAGAAAATCTCAGCAAAAACTCAAATAAAACCACTATTTATAGACCCGAGAACAAAGTAACCGTTAGGGCCAAATCTCAGGCCAGAGAAGCATGTCAGTCGACCAGGTGGTCGACCGCCAATGATAAAAAATATGACCTTTGGAGAATCGATGAACCGGGCGGTCGATTGCAATAGGCAAACAGAGAGCAGAGCTCTTAGCGGTCGATCAAACGATCGCTCGAAACACACAAACAAAGAGCTGAGCTCTCCGCGCGGTCGACCGGGCGGCTGATCGATGTGCATTAGCAAAGCTTGTGCATGTCTATGCACAACCGGTCGATCGGGATTGGCCCAAAAAATAAATGTTTTTATTTTTAAAAAATCCTTTTTAAATTCTTTTAAATCCCAATAAATCTCAATAGATGCCACAAAAATAAGTTCATGTAAATAAATTAAATCACAAATATGTGTGATAAAAAATTAACACATATTACAAACATGTGAACTTGTTTTTGATAAGAGAAATACATTCTTGAAAATAAAAATCATATTTTTTAAATATTAAACTTTTAAATGGAAATCCAATTCTTCAAAACTCATATAAATACAAAAACAGGTTTCTCAAACACATTTGAAGGTCAATATATATGGATAAAATTCAATACACATATAAACTTGTTTTTGACAATATACTCATGAAACCAAAAACATAAACTTGTTAAACCAAAACTCATCAAAATAAGTTTCTTTGAACAATTGAAGCTCTAATATGTGTATATACAAATATTCTAAATTATAAAACTTTTTCTTTTGAGATATAAATCGTATAAACATAAGATTTAAGTTTAAAACACAAAGTATAGAATTTTTTACCAATCGAAATTGTTAAAACTCAAATGCTTAAAAATCAAAACATCTAAACTTTTATGCAAGTGTATGTGTATAAGTTTGAGCAATCAAAACTAATCTATTCTTTATATAAATTCTGAACTTACAAACTCTTGACTCAAGTCTTCTTGAGTAAATCTTCTTTTTCATTTTAACTTGATTCAAAACTTGATTCCATAGAGCTAGACTCCTTGAGTACTTAATCCGATCTTTAAACTTGAGCTCTTGAATCACCATGTGTTAGCTTCAAAACATGACTTTGAATCTTTTGTTGAAAGTAAACATCAACTAAGATCTTGATTAGATATTTGAAGCTAAAATAACACAAGATTATTAGTACAATAACTATATAAATTAATCATCATTAAAACTAGAGTGATAAGCCTTTGGGCTAATAATCTCTCATTTTTGATGATGACAAAAATCATGGAGTTATATATCCATGAATTAAAAGCTTGTAATAGCTCCCCTTAACTCATACTAGCAAATAAACATATGGATAATCAATAAAGCTTATAACAAAACATATGTGCATAAAACATGAAACATGCATTGATAAACTCTACAAATTCTCTTTCCTTTTTTGTCAATTTATCAACAAAGGGGTAAACAAAATAAAGTAAATGTATATGCCGTATAAATCTATGATGAGGAGAGACATAAAGTTAACTCTCTTTGCATTCATGCATTACATGCACAAGATATGACTAAACTATAACCCACATAAGCATAATATACAATGTATAGATGGAGATATTAAGCTCCTCCTGCACATGTATACGATGTAGAGAAGAGAGGTCAAACTCTTCTTTATATAATACGCTCATTATAAATTTACACGTAGAGGAGACGTTAAGTTAACTCCCCTTACATATAGAAAATACATATAAAAATAATAGATACCGATTGAAATTTTTTGATATCAGTTTAAATATCACTTGTAAATAAACATAAAAATATATACCAATTTGCAAAAATAATCTGAAATGTAGATACCAATCATAATAATTAATACCAATAGAAAATATGAACAATTTGCTAAAAGTAAATACTTTTCTCAAAAGAATGGGAGTAAAGATAAGAAATCAATTTAAATTAAAAAAATTTCTCCCCTTTTTAAGCAACCACAAAATCAATGTATAAGCTTTCAAAAGAATGTATCAATTCATTTGAAATCAAATCAAGTTTAGCATGAAACAATTGTGCTATAAAATTATGTATAGACATTTTTAAACATTGTACAATCAATCATATATACGTATGTATACCAATTGAAATATCACTTGAAATATAACGCATACATATATAGATAAACATGGACGAGTAAACAAAAATAAAAAATCATGAGAATCATGTGTATAACTCATTAAAATCACCAACTTATATGCTCATGTCAAAAAATAGTCATTTAAGCACATAATGCATGATCACCCAACCATCCGCTCACTAAGAGTTTTAACAATAAATAATTTTGAAAATAGTTGAAAATACTACTAAGTGAAGAATAAAATGACTAATTTAAAATAGTTTTGAAAACTGGTTTACGATTCTTCAAATATAAAATAAATCATATATATCTCATGAAATATGTTAATTGCATACGAATTATTACCCAAAATCTATATAGCATAAAGATGCTCATGAATGAATGCAAGGAATAAAATCTATTTGTAATCACATGAGTAACCAAAAAGTGAGTGTAGAAAAATCATGTAAAAATCATATTCATAAAGATAAAAATAATAAGGCTATAAACTCATATGAAATTCTTTTTAAACTTTGACATGTAGGAAACTTAATTTGTAAAAAATAAGAAAATACAAATCAAGAAAATTTTTCACAAACATGTTATATCATATTTCATGCAAGAATCATCAAAATTAGGACATACAAGTACAATCAAATATGCAAGTATACAAATATGATAAAACATGTATAGCATTAGAATCAAGTATATCTTAAGAATTGTACATGTATGACACAAGTTTTAACAAGATTTGCAATAAACATATAATATAAACATATAAATTATGATATGCCTTCAAATAAAGCATATACAAACATAAATTAAAAAAATAGGCGTATAAATTCACTTGAAAATAAGAAGACAATTTTAAAAATACATGCATAACTTAACAACCAATCAGCTCATCTTTTAACATAAAACAATGTATGATAGAGTGTAGGTTAGTACACTAACATATGAGCATTTAAGTAAATAAAATTTTTAAAATAGATAGGATGAGATGGTTACTAATACCAATGTAGCCAATTCTTTCCCCAAACCTAGGTGGTCCTTCTACCTAAACTCCTTGATAGCGATGCATTCATTAATTTATCTATCATGCTCAATTGCATCCACCAATAAGGCACCAATCCTCTCATGCCTTATGAGAGCCCACACCTACATAAAAAATTATTGGTGTCGATTTTGATATCCAAATCTTTTTGGGTTTTGAGAGTTAGTATTGCTATGAACCCAAATATTTTTACTTGCATAATTTGAATTATTTAATCTCTCAAACAAAATTTTGTAAGATAACCTTTGCGACCAAAATGTGTACAAGTGTACACTCTAACATGCATATGAGAGTGAACATGATGTGCTTGAGTTATATGCCATAGAGCATGTGCATGAACATGTGGAGCTTGTTTCTTTTGAAATAAAGTTTCAATCTTTTATAGTCAAAAGCACATTGGCTCAAAGTTGGGCCTAAACAATCAATGTTCTTCCTCAAAATACAAATCTCATTTTCAATATTAAAAGAAGAAACAACATGAGCATGAGAAACAAATTTTTTTCACTTGGTAATAGGAATATAATTTTTTTCAGCCAAAGTTTTTTTCAAAGAGTCTTTTTCTTTTGAAGTAAAAACAATTTTCTTTTTCAAAGACTCATTTTCTTTAGAAATCAAATCAATTATTTTTTAAAGATTTATTTTCTTTTGAAGTAATTTCAAATTTATTTTGAAAAAACTTTTTCTTTTAAAATATAATCTTTTTCTTTCTTCATACATTTGTTTTCAACATTTAGCAAATCATATTTTTTAAGAATTTTTTAACAAAACATAGTAAGATCATCATAAGATATTTCATCATCTTCATCAAGCTCAGGTTTCGAATTTACCTCAAAGGGATTATTCTCTTGGACCATGTAGCACATATCAAAAGTAACACTTCCTTCGTTTGAGTCTCTTCTTGTCATTTGGCATTCGTTCACCAAGAGAGATCAAAGTATTCTATACTATAAATCTGAATCAAAGTTAGAAATCCTAAATAGATAGCTATCATTTAGGATTAGCTTTAAAGCGTGAATGACTTTTGCATTAGCCTCAAAATATTTGTCATTTCTAATGTATGATTTTATTATTTGTGGAAAGATAAACATCTATTTCAAGGGCTTTAAGATATATAGTCATCTTAACCTTCCGATTGTGAAAGTCAAGAATATCAAACATGATAGGTGCAAGAAAATCTATGTGTGTGTATAAACATATAATAATGATTAGCAAACTAAGATTTTTTAACTCTAAGTTGTTAGACCCAAATCAAGAGCACTAAGCTCGGATACCACTTGTAATCACCTAGAGGGGGTGAACAAGTGATGTGCTAATCAGATGCGAAAATTAAAATTTTTATACTAATTAAAACTAACACACAAAAGATAACCAAAGAGTGAAGTTGAATTCCCAATAAAGGGCTCTAAAACTTCTCTTCAAGATTTCTCTTGATTTAGAGTTGAGATGCTTCAATAACTCTTTTGGTTCAAATAAGTATAAACCCAATAAACTATATCAAGAATATAAAGATGTGAATAATACAAACATGCAAGATATCTAAATACAAGTGAGTAAAGAGAGAGAGAAGTAATTACAAACACGGGACTATTGTTTCAAGCTTCGACCTACTTTCTCTATGTCTCCGCCTTCACCTCGTGAAAAATTTTCACTAGAATCGATCCCGCAAAATCACTCGTTACTGTAACACCTACAAGAACTCTCGGACCCGCAAGTCCCTTACTTGTTCGTGAAGTACAACAACACCCACTAGCTTATCGAGGTTGCAACCTCTGACTCATCAAATATATTAAAATAAACTTTATGATCAACACTCTTGACCATAAACAAATTCTCTCACAAATAAGAATCATATAGGATAGATTTTGCAGTGAAAGCTCAAGCTTATGGGAAAACAATGATTTTAAAAATGAAGCTCTTTAGAAAATAATTGGGAAAACTTCTTTAAAGATATAGAAACTTGAAGAACAAAACTTGTATTTTTCAAAAAACTTATTTACTTTGATTTTTCAAAATTTTTTAACTTTGAAACAAATATAAGAAAGGTATAGATTTGAAGCCTAAAAACTTATTGGAAAACTCTCTTGAATGTAGGCAAGAAAGCACTTGAAAACTTGTTGAGAAAATCTTAGCAAAACGCAAATGAAACCACTATTTATAAGCCCAAGAACAAAATAACCGATAGGGTCAAATCTCAAGCCGAAGAGGGTTGTCGGTTGACCGGGCGATCGACCGTCAATGATCAAATATATGACCATTGGAGAAACCAATCGGCAAGGCGGCCGACCGCAATAGGCAAACAGAAAGCAAAGCTCTCAGCGATCGACCGGCTAGTCGACCGAAATGCACAAACAAATAGCTGACATCTCCGCACGGTCGACCGGGTAGTTGATCGACATGCACAAACAAAACTTTTGCAAGTCTGTGCACAACTAGTCGACCAGGCTCAACCCAGAAACTAAATATTTTTATTTTAGAAAATTCTTTTTAAATCCTTTTATATCCCAGTAAATCTCAATAAATTTCACAAAAATCAGCTCATCTTTTAACATAAAACAATGTATGATAGAGTGTAGGTTAGTACACTAACATATGAGCATTTAAGTAAATAAAATATTTTTAAAATAGATAGGATGAGATGGTTACCAATACCAATGTAGCCAATTCTTTCCCCAAACCTAGGTGGTCCTTCCACCTAAACTCCTTGATAGCGATGCATTCATTAATTTATCTATCATGCTCAATTGCATCCACCAATAAGGCACCAATCCTCTCATGCCTTATGAGAGCCCACACCTACATAAAAATTATTGGTGTCGATTTTGATATCCAAATCTTTTTGGGTTTTGAGAGTTAGTATTGCTATGAACCCAAATATTTTTACTTGCATAATTTGAATTATTTAATCTCTCAAACAAAATTTTGTAAAATGACCTTTGCGACCAAAATGTGTACAAGTGTACACTCTAACATGCATATGAGAGTGAACATGATGTGCTTGAGTTATATGCCATAGAGCATGTGCATGAACATGTGGAGCTTGTTTCTTTTGAAATAAAGTTTCAATCTTTTATAGTCAAAAGCACATTGGCTCAAAGTTGGGCCTAAACAATCAATGTTCTTCCTCAAAACACAAATCTCATTTTCAATATTAAAAGAAGAAACAACATGAGCATGAGAAATAAATTTTTTTTCACTTGGTAATAGGAATATAATTTTTTTCAGCCAAAGTATTTTTCAAAGAGTCTTTTTTCTTTTGAAGTAAAAACAATTTTCTTTTTCAAAGACTCATTTTCTTTAGAAATCAAATCAATTATTTTTCAAAGATTTATTTTCTTTTGAAGTAATTTCAAATTTATTTTGAAAAAATTTTTTCTTTTAAAATATAATCTTTTTCTTTCTTCATACATTTGTTTTCAACATTTAACAAATCATATTTTCTAAGAATTTTTTAACAAAACATAGTAAGATCATCATAAGATATTTCATCATCTTCATCAAGCTCAGGTTTCGAATTTACCTCAAAGGGATTATTCTCTTGGACCATGTAGCACATATCAAAAGTAACACTTCCTTCGTTTGAGTCTCTTCTTGTCATTTGGCATTCGTTCACCAAGAGAGATCAAAGTATTCTATACTATAAATCTGAATCAAAGTTAGAAATCCTAAATAGATAGCTATCATTTAGGATTAGCTTTAAAGCGTGAATGACTTTTGCATTAGCCTCAAAATATTTGTCATTTCTAATGTATGATTTTTATTATTTGTGGAAAGATAAACATCTATTTCAAGGGCTTTAAGATATATAGTCATCTTAACCTTCCGATTGTGAAAGTGAAGAATATCAAACATGATAGGTGCAAGAAAATCTATGTGTGTGTATAAACATATAATAATGATTAGCAAACTAAGATTTTTTAACTCTAAGTTGTTAGACCCAAATCAAGAGCACTAAGCTCGGATACCACTTGTAATCACCTAGAGGGGGTGAACAAGTGATGTGCTAATCAGATGCGAAAATTAAAATTTTTATACTAATTAAAACTAACACACAAAAGATAACCAAAGAGTGAAGCTGAATTCCCGATAAAGGGCTCTAAAACTTCTCTTCAAGATTTCTCTTGATTAAGAGTTGAGATGCTTCAATAGCTCTTTTGGTTCAAATAAGTATAAACCCAATAAACTATATCAAGAATATAAAGATGTGAATAATACAAACATGCAAGATATCTAAATACAAGTGAGTAAAGAGAGAGAGAAGTAATTACAAACACGGGACTATTGTTTCAAGCTTCGACCTACTTTCTCTATGTCTCCGCCTTCACCTCGTGAAAAATTTTCACTAGAATCGATCCCGCAAAATCACTCGTTACTGTAACACCTACAAGAACTCTCGGACCCGCAAGTCCCTTACTTGTTCGTGAAGTACAACAACACCCACTAGCTTATCGAGGTTGCAACCTCTGACTCATCAAATATAATAAAATAAACTTTATGATCAATACTCTTGACCATAAACAAATTCTCTCACAAATAAGAATCATATAGGATAGATTTTGCAGTGAAAGCTCAAGCTTATGGGAAAACAATGATTTTAAAAATGAAGCTCTTTAGAAAATAATTGGGAAAACTTCTTTAAAGATATAGAAACTTGAAGAACAAAACTTGTATTTTTCAAAAAAACTTATTTACTTTGATTTTTCAAAATTTTTTAACTTTGAAACAAATATAAGAAAGGTATAGATTTGAAGCCTAAAAACTTATTGGAAAACTCTCTTGAATGTAGGCAAGAAAGCACTTGAAAACTTGTTGAGAAAATCTTAGCAAAACGCAAATGAAACCACTATTTATAAGCCCAAGAACAAAATAACCGATAGGGTCAAATCTCAAGCCGAAGAGGGTTGTCGGTTGACCGGGCGATCGACCGTCAATGATCAAATATATGACCATTGGAGAAACCAATCGGCAAGGCGGCCGACCGCAATAGGCAAACAGAAAGCAGAGCTCTCAGCGATCGACCGGCTAGTCGACCGAAATGCACAAACAAATAGCTGACATCTCCGCACGGTCGACCGGGTAGTTGATCAACATGCACAAACAAAACTTTTGCAAGTCTGTGCACAACTAGTCGACCAGGCTCAACCCAGAAACTAAATATTTTTATTTTAGAAAATTCTTTTAAATCCTTTTATATCCCAGTAAATCTCAATAAATTTCACAAAAATCAGCTCATCTTTTAACATAAAACAATGTATGATAGAGTGTAGGTTAGTACACTAACATATGAGCATTTAAGTAAATAAAATATTTTTAAAATAGATAAGATGAGATGGTTACCAATACCAATGTAGCCAATTCTTTCCCCAAACCTAGGTGGTCCTTCCACCTAAACTCCTTGATAGCGATGCATTCATTAATTTATCTATCATGCTCAATTGCATCCACCAATAAGGCACCAATCCTCTCATGCCTTATGAGAGCCCACACCTACATAAAAAATTATTGGTGTCGATTTTGATATCCAAATCTTTTTGGGTTTTGAGAGTTAGTATTGCTATGAACCCAAATATTTTTACTTGCATAATTTGAATTATTTAATCTCTCAAACAAAATTTTGTAAAATGACCTTTGCGACCAAAATGTGTACAAGTGTACACTCTAACATGCATATGAGAGTGAACATGATGTGCTTGAGTTATATGCCATAGAGCATGTGCATGAACATGTGGAGCTTGTTTCTTTTGAAATAAAGTTTCAATCTTTTATAGTCAAAAGCACATTGGCTCAAAGTTGGGCCTAAACAATCAATGTTCTTCCTCAAAACACAAATCTCATTTTCAATATTAAAAGAAGAAACAACATGAGCATGAGAAATAAATTTTTTTTCACTTGGTAATAGGAATATAATTTTTTTCAGCCAAAGTATTTTTCAAAGAGTCTTTTTTCTTTTGAAGTAAAAACAATTTTCTTTTTCAAAGACTCATTTTCTTTAGAAATCAAATCAATTATTTTTCAAAGATTTATTTTCTTTTGAAGTAATTTCAAATTTATTTTGAAAAAATTTTTTCTTTTAAAATATAATCTTTTTCTTTCTTCATACATTTGTTTTCAACATTTAAAAAATCATATTTTTTAAGAATTTTTTAACAAAACATAGTAAGATCATCATAAGATATTTCATCATCTTCATCAAGCTCAGGTTTCGAATTTACCTCAAAGGGATTATTCTCTTGGACCATGTAGCACATATCAAAAGTAACACTTCCTTCGTTTGAGTCTCTTCTTGTCATTTGGCATTCGTTCACCAAGAGAGATCAAAGTATTCTATACTATAAATCTGAATCAAAGTTAGAAATCCTAAATAGATAGCTATCATTTAGGATTAGCTTTAAAGCGTGAATGACTTTTGCATTAGCCTCAAAATATTTGTCATTTCTAATGTATGATTTTTATTATTTGTGAAAAGATAAACATCTATTTCAAGGGCTTTAAGATATATAGTCATCTTAACCTTCCGATTGTGAAAGTGAAGAATATCAAACATGATAGGTGCAAGAAAATCTATGTGTGTGTATAAACATATAATAATGATTAGCAAACTAAGATTTTTTAACTCTAAGTTGTTAGACCCAAATCAAGAGCACTAAGCTCGGATACCACTTGTAATCACCTAGAGGGGGTGAACAAGTGATGTGCTAATCAGATGCGAAAATTAAAATTTTTATACTAATTAAAACTAACACACAAAAGATAACCAAAGAGTGAAGCTGAATTCCCGATAAAGGGCTCTAAAACTTCTCTTCAAGATTTCTCTTGATTAAGAGTTGAGATGCTTCAATAGCTCTTTTGGTTCAAATAAGTATAAACCCAATAAACTATATCAAGAATATAAAGATGTGAATAATACAAACATGTAAGATATCTAAATACAAGTGAGTAAAGAGAGAGAGAAGTAATTACAAACACGGGACTATTGTTTCAAGCTTCGACCTACTTTCTCTATGTCTCCGCCTTCACCTCGTGAAAAATTTTCACTAGAATCGATCCCGCAAAATCACTCGTTACTGTAACACCTACAAGAACTCTCGGACCCGCAAGTCCCTTACTTGTTCGTGAAGTACAACAACACCCACTAGCTTATCGAGGTTGCAACCTCTGACTCATCAAATATAATAAAATAAACTTTATGATCAACACTCTTGACCATAAACAAATTCTCTCACAAATAAGAATCATATAGGATAGATTTTGCAGTGAAAGCTCAAGCTTATGGGAAAACAATGATTTTAAAAATGAAGCTCTTTAGAAAATAATTGGGAAAACTTCTTTAAAGATATAGAAACTTGAAGAACAAAACTTGTATTTTTCAAAAAAACTTATTTACTTTGATTTTTCAAAATTTTTTAACTTTGAAACAAATATAAGAAAGGTATAGATTTGAAGCCTAAAAACTTATTGGAAAACTCTCTTGAATGTAGGCAAGAAAGCACTTGAAAACTTGTTGAGAAAATCTTAGCAAAACGCAAATGAAACCACTATTTATAAGCCCAAGAACAAAATAACCGATAGGGTCAAATCTCAAGCCGAAGAGGGTTATCGGTTGACCGGGCGATCGACCGTCAATGATCAAATATATGACCATTGGAGAAACCAATCGGCAAGGCGGCCGACCGCAATAGGCAAACAGAAAGCAGAGCTCTCAGCGATCGACCGGCTAGTCGACCGAAATGTACAAACAAATAGCTGACATCTCCGCACGGTCGACCGGGTAGTTGATCGACATGCACAAACAAAACTTTTGCAAGTCTGTGCACAACTAGTCGACCAGGCTCAACCCAGAAACTAAATATTTTTATTTTAGAAAATTCTTTTTAAATCCTTTTATATCCCAGTAAATCTCAATAAATTTCACAAAAATCAGCTCATCTTTTAACATAAAACAATGTATGATAGAGTGTAGGTTAGTACACTAACATATGAGCATTTAAGTAAATAAAATATTTTTAAAATAGATAGGATGAGATGGTTACCAATACCAATGTAGCCAATTCTTTCCCCAAACCTAGGTGGTCCTTCCACCTAAACTCCTTGATAGCGATGCATTCATTAATTTATCTATCATGCTCAATTGCATCCACCAATAAGGCACCAATCCTCTCATGCCTTATGAGAGCCCACACCTACATAAAAAATTATTGGTGTCGATTTTGATATCCAAATCTTTTTGGGTTTTGAGAGTTAGTATTGCTATGAACCCAAATATTTTTACTTGCATAATTTGAATTATTTAATCTCTCAAACAAAATTTTGTAAGATGACCTTTGCGACCAAAATGTGTACAAGTGTACACTCTAACATGCATATGAGAGTGAACATGATGTGCTTGAGTTATATGCCATAGAGCATGTGCTTGAACATGTGGAGCTTGTTTCTTTTGAAATAAAGTTTCAATCTTTTATAGTCAAAAGCACATTGGCTCAAAGTTGGGCCTAAACAATCAATGTTCTTCCTCAAAACACAAATCTCATTTTCAATATTAAAAGAAGAAACAACATGAGCATGAGAAATAAATTTTTTTTCACTTGGTATTAGGAATATAATTTTTTTCAGCCAAAGTATTTTTCAAAGAGTCTTTTTTCTTTTGAAGTAAAAACAATTTTCTTTTTCAAAGACTCATTTTCTTTAGAAATCAAATCAATTATTTTTCAAAGATTTATTTTCTTTTGAAGTAATTTCAAATTTATTTTGAAATTTTTTTTTCTTTTAAAATATAATCTTTTTCTTTCTTCATACATTTGTTTTCAACATTTAACAAATCATATTTTTTAAGAATTTTTTAACAAAACATAGTAAGATCATCATAAGATATTTCATCATCTTCATCAAGCTCAGGTTTCGAATTTACCTCAAAGGGATTATTCTCTTGGACCATGTAGCACATATCAAAAGTAACACTTCCTTCGTTTGAGTCTCTTCTTGTCATTTGGCATTCGTTCACCAAGAGAGATCAAAGTATTCTATACTATAAATTTGAATCAAAGTTAGAAATCCTAAATAGATAGCTATCATTTAGGATTAGCTTTAAAGCGTGAATGACTTTTGCATTAGCCTCAAAATATTTGTCATTTCTAATGTATGATTTTTATTATTTGTGGAAAGATAAACATCTATTTCAAGGGCTTTAAGATATATAGTCATCTTAACCTTCCGATTGTGAAAGTCAAGAATATCAGACATGATAGGTGCAAGAAAATCTATGTGTGTGTATAAACATATAATAATGATTAGCAAACTAAGATTTTTTAACTCTAAGTTGTTAGACCCAAATCAAGAGCACTAAGCTCGGATACCCCTTGTAATCACCTAGAGGGGGTGAACAAGTGATGTGCTAATCAGATGTGAAAATTAAAATTTTTATACTAATTAAAACTAACACACAAAAGATAACCAAAGAGTGAAGCTGAATTCCCGATAAAGGGCTCTAAAACTTCTCTTCAAGATTTCTCTTGATTAAGAGTTGAGATGCTTCAATAACTCTTTTGGTTCAAATAAGTATAAACCCAATAAACTATATCAAGAATATAAATATGTGAATAATACAAACATGCAAGATATCTAAATACAAGTGAGTAAAGAGAGAGAGAAGTAATTACAAACACGGGACTATTGTTTCAAGCTTCGACCTACTTTCTCTATGTCTCCGCCTTCACCTCGTGAAAAATTTTCACTAGAATCGATCCCGCAAAATCACTCGTTACTGTAACACCTACAAGAACTCTCGGACCCGCAAGTCCCTTACTTGTTCGTGAAGTACAACAACACCCACTAGCTTATCGAGGTTGCAACCTCTGACTCATCAAATATAATAAAATAAACTTTATGATCAACACTCTTGACCATAAACAAATTCTCTCACAAATAAGAATCATATAGGATAGATTTTGCAGTGAAAGCTCAAGCTTATGGGAAAACAATGATTTTAAAAATGAAGCTCTTTAGAAAATAATTGGGATAACTTCTTTAAAGATATAGAAACTTGAAGAACAAAACTTGTATTTTTCAAAAAAAACTTATTTACTTTGATTTTTCAAAATTTTTTAACTTTGAAACAAATTTAAGAAAGGTATAGATTTGAAGCCTAAAAACTTATTGGAAAACTCTCTTGAATGTAGGCAAGAAAGCACTTGAAAACTTGTTGAGAAAATCTTAGCAAAACGCAAATGAAACCACTATTTATAAGCCCAAGAACAAAATAACCGATAGGGTCAAATCTCAAGCCGAAGAGGGTTGTCGGTTGACCGGGCGATCGACCGTCAATGATCAAATATATGACCATTGGAGAAACCAATCGGCAAGGCGGCCGACCGCAATAGGCAAACAGAAAGCAGAGCTCTCGGCGATCGACCGGCTAGTTGACCGAAATGCACAAACAAATAGCTGACATCTCCGCACGGTCGACCGGGTAGTTGATCGACATGCACAAACAAAACTTTTGCAAGTCTGTGCACAACTAGTCGACCAGGCTCAACCCAGAAACTAAATATTTTTATTTTAGAAAATTCTTTTTAAATCCTTTTATATCCCAGTAAATCTCAATAAATTTCACAAAAATAAGTTTCATGCGAAGTTAAGCTCTCACCTGAGCTAATAAAGCTTCCTGCGAAGCTAGTCTCTCAGCGGAGTTAATAAAGCTTCCTGCAAAGCCAAATGATAAGCTCACAACGAAGCTAAAATATAAGCTCTCAGTGGAGCTAATAAAGCTTCCTGCAAAGTTAAATGATCGCATTTTGAATGAAGTTAACCAACTTCGCTTGCTTAGATTCTCGAACCTCCAACCGTCGTTTCAAATTTAATTTGAAACGACAGCTTAGCGCTCCTTTTGAGGAGGCAAAGTTAGACATCAATATGTTTATAAAAAGCTCGAGGCTGCAACAGAGAAGTCATCTTCTCTTTTAACTTCACATTTCTTCAGCGATTGAACATCTATCTTGTCTTTCCTTCGCTCAAGACTTTTAAGAATTCCTTCACGATCCTTGATGGCACCCAAACAATGCCCAGGAAAAAAGGTTGCCACCTCTGCAGCGGCGACCTCATCACCTCTGACTATTGAGTGCCAGATTGCTAGTAGGAGTTTGTCCCTTTTAGAGATTTTTCAGTCTCTTTTATAACCATTTTGGCTAATCCACGGTGGATTTTTGAGATTTCTTTAGATTTTGATGATCTCAGGGAGTCGAACTCCTTTGAATTTTGAATCTGTCAAATTTTAGGAGATTTATTCCCGTTTAATTTGGTTGATTTAATGTTTAAAAATCCATGGGTTTCTAAGCTTCGAGGCGAAGCTAGCACGTGTGCTTTTTTGTATTTTCTGTATTAGAGATTTGAAGCTAAGTTTCGGATCGAAGCCGAAAAGGTGTTTTCTCTTCTTTTGGGCAATAGTGCCTCTTAAGCTTCTGTGCGAAGCTGTCCTTGACTTTTTGCACTCTGCCTCTGTGCAGAGTGTGAAGCCAAGCTTCTGGGCGAAGCTAACATCAAAATGTGCTTCGCTCAAGAAGCGAAGCTGTTGCTGGGGTAGCTTTGCTTTGAAAGCGAAGCTATGCCTTTAACTTTTCATATGCATTTTTTTCTTTCTTGTTCGTAGTCTAATCATGCTTATCCTTCTTTGTTTTTTAGTGCACTATGTTCCTGGCCCATTTAGTTATCTGTTCGGATCAGTGAGGGGAATGGATGGGAATGTCCATTTTCAATTTCAGGAGCAAGAATCCTTATTCAACGATGGGAGCATTTCGAAAAGGAACATGTTCATTCTTGGCAGTAACGAGCGTACTCTTCGCATCATTATCTCCACTGCCATTCTAGAAGGAGAAAATCAGACAATCTATCAAAAGTTAGAATTCATTTTTGGAAATGCAGCACCGGACACCGACCAACAACTTCTTGCAGGGGAAGGGCAATGGGTTTATACCCTGAATGGAGATCGATACTACCTCCTGGAAAGTAAGCATCAGTATCCTCTGACCTTCTTTCAGTCAGTCACAATGTTGTGGGTGATGAAGTGGGGTGTGAGTTGGTGCACATAATTAGTATACGTGAGAGTCTTGACCCTGGGGGGCTTTACTAGGAGTGGTCCTCCTCGCAGTGTCATTGGTTTGCATTTGGGCCACATAAGTCATGAGTGCCTATGGGAGAGATCCTGCCCAAGTCCCGACCTTCCTGAATCAGTTTGTTAAGACGTGACACAATTATCCAGCTACGAATTTTCAGACATCGGGGTGGGTATGTTCCTCTGAGCAGGCATGGTGGAGCAGTCTTACAATGTACGTATTAAGGTCTTTGACGCTGACTTGAAGCGGTCAGGACTCCACAAAGCTGTCAGGGCCACCAGCTTTGGGATAAACATCAGCACCCCTACCTTTTATGCTATCCTGGAGATGTATTGCCTGATGTCAGGCACTTACTCCCGTCGGTGGTCTTGGGATGGCGCTTCATGAGTGTGGGAAGTGTCCAATCTTCCCATGGGTTCCAAGCCGCACGAGGAGTATTTCCCATGCACTGAGGAGTTGGCGCAGATGGAGAAGGATGAACGGTCTCTCTATAAGATGTATTGAGAGCTGATATATCATTATTACATTTCCCTCGATGTCTACCCTAGTCGTGGAAACGTGATCAGTTTGAAGCCTTGGGTAAATTATTTATTCCCGATCGTGGATAGGCCTATTGAGAATATCCAAGCTCCGGTATCAGAGAGAAAGATTGCCAAGGCAATGAGGGTGGAAAATCACGAAGATGTTGTCATGGAGGAGGATGATGGCGAATACGAGCGAGGGGACGTTTTCTTGAGTTTCTACTGCCAGGCTTCAAAGCCGATCTCCCAGTAAGCGCTATTGTCTGGCTGTCTGTCAGCCAGGTTAAAAAGGTACGGGATCCCATCACTACTTCATGATGGCATCATACCCTTGGTGATCCTCCCAGCTATTCAGCTAGTGCACAGACATTCACTCAGCCTACTGCCCACTATGGTTTGCCACATTCAGAGCGGGCTTAGGATGCTGACGAAGTAGTTTTGTAGGGGGTGACCACCACTAGGGCGGCAGAGAACTTGTCTTCCCGCACGATGGGCTTTCTCTCCAGGTCGAGATGCCATCTGCATACTCAATGGCTTGGTTCACCCTTCATTATCCAGTCCTGATCCAACCGGGAGAAGAAGCACTAGAAGACGAATGCTACGCCCACATCGGCACTTCGAGAATTCCTAACGGATGGGCAAATACTTTGTAGGGGTCTGAAGGTTGGTCGAGCGTCAAGACTCGTACAGTCTCTTTCGATGTTTTCCCTTATCCCAGGCACAATGTATGGTGAGGAATTTTGCGAAGTTGGGGACGAGCTCATTCTGTTGGAAGAAGGTACTTTCAAGTGGTTGGTTAGCATCAGGCCTTCTCACTTTGTGTACCGATATGGGGATGACTGTTATTTGGAGCCTTATTTGCCCAACCGCTTTGCCGGATAATTTGGTTATTACCAACTGTATGTTGGTAACCCCAATCATCGGCTCGAGTACACGGGAAGTTTGATCGACAATGCTAAGGCTTGGAGGCACTTAATCGCCGAATGCACTGGAGCTCAGTTCTGCATGCCTCATCAGGCTCCCATACTGCTTAGAACCTCATCTTTTGCCAATGGTACAAGGTATCAAATAGGTGTCCCTCCTCATATAAAGTTAACTCCTCCGGGATAAATTTGATCGCCTCCCGATTGAGGTGGAAGGTGGCAGAACAATAAAAAAGGAAACGCGTCTGAGACCTGAGATTGAAGAATTCCTTGCTGATGTTGGCAGTGAGGCTTCGTTGGCTGCGAGTCCACGCCCTGATGAAGTAGACAGCGAGCCTG
Organism: Agave tequilana; assembly: GCA_038442645.1. Classification (NCBI taxonomy): domain Eukaryota; kingdom Viridiplantae; phylum Streptophyta; class Magnoliopsida; order Asparagales; family Asparagaceae; genus Agave; species Agave tequilana. The sequence continues at coordinate 139,827 of JAVJIF010032290.1, forward strand.
CCCAGGAAGTTGCTGGGAGACCATACTCTGGTGAAGTGGGTGGTGAACTGCCTAGAAAGTTGCTGCAAGGCCTTAACCTGGTGAAGTGGGTGTCGAGCCTGCTCCGGAAGTCGCTGTAACTGCTAAAATCAAAGAGGAAGAGGAAGAAGATGAGAATAATGATACCCACTTTAAGCGAAAGCGCAAGTCGTCTCCTTCAGTCGCTTGTCCAATCGCTTCTCCCCATAAGAAGAGGAAGCATACCATGAAGCCCTCAAGTCGACATTGAGGGACTTTGTAAATTAAAGAGGTGGAAGCACCGTGGTTCATGTTCCTTCACTAGCTGCTCCGGCTCCTCCTCTAGCTCTGCTAGTGGTTATTTTGGTTCCTCTACCAGTTTCACCAGTGGCTGCTGATGTTCCTTCATCGGCTTCTCTGGTTACTACACCAGCTTTGCTAGTGGCTGCTCAAGCTGCTCCCCCAGATGCTCCGGTTACTGTACTAGTTTCTGGTACTTCTTTCGTGCAATTTCTACTGGTCACAGGCAAGATTAGTTTTTTCTGTTTGAATTGTCCACTTTTGTGACCAACTTTAAGTCTTGGAATGTAGATGAAGAGGATGATAAGGCGTGGGATGCTCTCTTCCCATGTCGTACAGATGATGTGGATGACTACCTGAACCTTGAAGGCCCCGGGGACGAAATGTAGGACATCAGGCCCTCCGCCCAGGTCGAGGTGACCACTCAGGCGGACGATATGAGGAGTGCAGAGACCATTGAGACCCATAGGGCCTCTATGGAGGATGTCCCTCTCTCGGCTGCTCCTGTGGACAAACCGGCCATTGAGATGGCTTTAGCGGAAACACCTGCTTTCGAGGTTCCTGCTGCTGCTAAAGCTGCTGTGATGGAGCATATCGTCACTGCCGGGCCTCTCTATTGAAACTCCTCAAGGTGAGGCAGCGGAATCAGAGGTTAATATTACCACAGTGGTCTCTGCAGGTAAGAATTGTAGTGTTTTGAATTTAGCACATATTTCTTTATATCTGTTGTTAAATTTGAAAAATTTTACAGAAGCTTTCGCAAAAATTGCTCCTCCAGTGATGTCAGAGCCTGAACAAGAGAAGGAAGTGACTCCACCGGTGATTGACCCGTATGTTGGGCCTTATTCACTATAAAGTTATTCAGCAACAGGCCACATCGGGAGACTTGTCGGTGGCAACAACTAAGATGGAGCATGTCTCTCCTGCTCGAACAATGTCGGAACAGGATGGAGATCAGCCCGAGCCTGAGATAGAGTTATTTTCAATCCTACTAGCTTCTTCTATCCTATCGGCTTCTGACTTGGTGGAGGTCACTAATGCTACTTCGTCAACGCTCTCAGTTGGGTTGATCCATACGCCTAGCTTCTAATTCTTGGAGGACGTTCCTTTGAAGACTCTTCTGAGAATTGCTCCAATAATTACAGCCCCAGCCATCCCAGTGTCATCCATGATGGTGTTGCCTCAGCAGAGTCCTCCTGCATCCATTGACCTTCCGCTGATCAAGGTCAATTCATAGACGACTTCATAGAGGAGCTTATGAATGGCTTCTACAAAAGTTTGAAGCGCTGCCTTCCTATGATTTTCAAGAGCACCCATACTTCTTTCGCTTCTTGGAGAGTCATTTTCTCTCGAGTGATAGAAAATATTCGGGATATTGGAGGAGTTGCCGAAGTTGAGTCCTTAGAAGTAGTCAACAATCTTGAAAGGGACATTGGCGAATAGAATAATTTGAGGCAGTTAGACCTTACTCTCCTGGTGGAAACTGAACTGGAACATCTCACAGAGTAGATGAAGAAGAATTATCTAGAGACGTCCCAGGAAATAGAGGCTGTATCTCAAGAGCTTAACTCCCTGGAGGCCTGGGAGGCTGAGGTTGCAGAGGCAATGGCCGTCTCCAGTGAAGCGCTTAATTTTGCTAAAGGTCAGATCAAGAAAGTGCAGGAAAGGATTACAAAAGTAAACCTTCTCCTCTCCAAAGTTGACCCGGAGCGTCAAGTTGAAACTATCCAATTGGAAGAGATAATGGTTGAGAGAATCCAAATCCAACAATCAAAGGCAGAGAAGAGGATGACTTTGAAGGAGCCAAAATCCCGCTTGGAGATGACGCCTGCATTCTACCGGGAAGAGTTGAAGCCACAGGCCCTGCTGAAAGCCGAAGAAGAGAGAGAATAGGTTGTCTGCTCTCGAGGCGAAGATCAAATCTTATGAGAGATAATCTTGATTTGCATCATCATGTATCTTCTTTTATTGTAATTTTTTTATCAATCAATAAAATCTGCTTTTTGATCCATGACTTGTTTGGTGTCTTTTTGCTTCTTTTTCTTCACTCTTTTCTTTTAAGTCTTCCATATGAGAAAAACTTTAACATGTAAGTTCTTTAGAAAGAATTTGAAAAGGTGAATTTCACCAAATAAAATTCCCGAAGAAATTAAAACCAAAGCCAAGACTAATCTTGAACATGATGAAATTAGTCTAGGAGAGAGAATCCACTGGGGATAAAGAGAAGGTAGGTCTAATAATCCATCTGTTCAGAGGTGACTGACTGTACATGACAAATTAGGAATTATCAGACTCGAAATTTTGTCGTTCAGAGGTGACAAACTGGATGTAACGATAAAAAAAGTAAGATTGGATATTCATCGGTTCAGAAGTGATTGACTGGACATAACCGATTGAGAATCTATTAAACGTACAGTATTTGTTGCTCAGAGGTGACGAACTGGATATGACAACAAAAGAAAGTCTACAAAGGACTGAAAAATGAAATCTGACATCGATCGGTTCAAAGGTAATTGACTGGACGTAACCGATTAAGAGGTTAGCGAATTCAGAGTCCTACTGTTCAGAGGTGGCAAACTAGATATGACGGTAAAAGAAAAGAAAAGACTTGGCTATCTGTCAGCTCAGAGATGATGGACTGATCATGACCGATTGAGAAGCCACCAAGCTCAGAATTTTATCGTTCAGAGGTGACAAATTAGACATAATGATAAAATAAAGGTGACTCAGTTTTAGGGACCTGTCTATTAAGAGGTGATCGACTGGACATGATAGACCAAAACACACTAAATTCTATATCCGCTGCCAGAGGTCATAATGTTAACATAGCAGCTAGTCCACTAGGGACTGCAAGGATGAATTAGATTTGAGCACCCATTGATTCAAAGGTGATTGACTGGACATAATCAACTAAAAGATACCAGACTCGCAATTCACTGTTCAGAGGTGATTGACTAACTTGACAGCAAAAAATCCTAGCGGAGTCGCCATCTTGTTCTTCATTGAAATTGATTGTGGGAAAACTTTATAAAAGTTATAGAAAATTACAAGTATTTTATATTGAATTTCTGGAGAAATGTGTCGGTGGAAGTCTGGTCAGTGTGTGACCATTTTGTTCTGTTGATGATGCGAATGATTAAGTCATCAGGTCTTCTACCTAAGGATTTTTTTTCTCGTTTGGTTTAAAAAATCCTTTAATAAAGAAATATCGTGAGGGTTTTAGCACCCTGAAAAAGAAGCAAAGTTCTCTAAGGAATTGCAAAATTTACATTATGTACTCTATCATAACAAAACTTTGCAATGTGACCCTTACGTTCACAATGTGTACAAGTGTACACATGAGCATACATGGAATCATGTGTGTGAGCATGATGAGCATGTTTATGCCGTGTATGGTGTGCATGCATGTGAAGAGCATGTTTCTTGCAAAACATGAATTCTAAACGTGTGTGGTTCATGAACATTGGCTCAAAGTGGAGCTCAGACAATCAACACTCTTCTTTAACATACATATATCATTTTCAATAATAATAGAAGAGGTGGAGCATGCAATAGGTACACTAGATGATGAAGCATGGCAAACATGTGAATCAATATCATTATTCAAAGAAATATTTTTCTTAGAAATCAAATCCAATTCCTTTAAAATTAAAGCAATTTTATTTTTCAAGGTTTCATTCTCTTTTAAAACAAAATCAAGTTTTGAAGATAAAGTCTCATTTTCCTTCAAAACAATGTCACAATCATTTTTATTTTTCAAAATGTCATTTTCTTTTGGGCAAGGTCAAGTTGGGATTTCAATGAGTCCCTTTCAATTGAAATCTCATTTCTTTCTTGCAAAACAATATCAAGTTTAGAAGACAAATTTCTATTTTCTTCTTTTAATGCAAAATTTTTCTTTTTCAAAGTTTATATTTTTCTAACAATTTTTCACAAATAATGGAGAGTTCTTCATTCAATGCATCAGCATCAATATAATCATCTCCAGAGGAACTAGCACTATCGAGTTTTCAAATTTACCTCAAGGGAGTCATTCCCTTGGACCATGTAGCAAAGTTAATCGGACTCATCTCCACTAGATTCCTCCTCCACATATTTCGGCGTTTGAAGCTTTGGAGAGGTTAAAGTATTCCACACTGTAAAAGTAGAATCACAATGATAAATCATTCATAAATATTCTTTATTTAAAGTGCATCTAAGTGCCTCTAGGGCTTGTGCATTGGCCTCTATAGCTTGCTATTACCAAGATAAGATTTCTTGGTAGCGGCAAGGTAAACATGCATTCTTAGGGTCTTGAGATACATACTCATCTTAAACTTTCACATATCGATGTTAGAAATATCAAACATGGGAGGGGTAAGGTAATCCATGAGTGCGTGTAAACAAGTATGTGTGCAAATGCAAATTTAGATTAGCAAACCAAGATCTCACTCCTAGGTGGTTAAACCTCATATCAGGAGCGTAGGCTCTGATACTAATTGAAAGTATACCTAGAGGAGAGTGAATAGGTGTAAGGCTAATCTAATAACAAATGATGCGGAATTGAAACTTAATTGCAACACACTTAATGTAACCAAAGAGTGTAGCCGAATTTTCGGTAAAGGACTCTGGACTATCTCCTATAAATTCCTCTAAATAGGAGTTGAGGTGCTATTTGAAGCTCTCTTGGTTGAACACAAGTATGGGCACACACCAGCAATACCAAGCATATAAGTATGATATAAACAATATGAAATAATGCAAGGCACAATATAAGAGAGAGAGATTAGAGACAGTGGATCAAATGCAAACATCAAGATATGTTTCGAGGTTCGAGCCACTGCTCTACGTCTACACCTTCACACAGAAGGATTTCCACTATATCGTCCACACAGGACTTCCTACACAGAGAACCTCCACTGAGGATTTGGGTAATACAACTTTAGAGTACACAACTCCTCTCTCAACTAACACAACATCTACACAAGAGGCAAGGCACAACAATAATCACTTCTACACTTAGAGGGATGGGCATTTAGCCAACACAACAATCATCTCACACTAGAGGGATAAGGTACAAAGCTAAACACCAACCACAATCACCTCTACACTTAGAGGGATACCAACAAACTCAAATACTCCTCCACCATCACCTCTCACTAGAGGAAACTCAAATAAAATAGAGTTTACAACTCTTGGCGGTCTCACTAAGCCACAAACCAATTTTTTTCAAAACAAGATCTTATAGATAGGATAGATATGATAGCTCAAGTGTGAGTAAATAAAGAGTTTAGAAATCAAAATCACAAAGAAAAACACTTGGGAAAACTTCTAGATAGCTATAAAAATGAAGATCAAAAACTAATTCCCAAGGACTTTATTTTTCTTTAATTTTTTTAACCCATTAAAAAAAAAAAGATAAAATCTTTAAGCCTAAAACTCTTTTAAAAACTTGCTGTTAAACACTTAGAAAGATAGGAAATTTTTGCTCTCTAAAACCATGAAGAAACTAGCTCAAGAGATGGGTACTTATACCCTCTCAAAAATCTGTCTGTTGGCAGCCAGGAAAGATCAGCAATGACCTTCCAGTCGACCGCCCGTCGACCGGACAATGGTCATTTTTATTTGAGCCACCGCTCAATCGCCCGGTCGACCGGGACTGGATACAGAGAGCAGCAGCTCTCTGCCGGTCGACCGGGGCCAGATTCAGAGAGCAGAGCTCTTTGAACAGTCGACCGGCCGGTCGACCGGCCCACCAGCCTAAGTTGCCATGCACGTTTATGCACGTCGGTCGACCGGACTGGTCGACTGACTTCTGCCTCGGTCGACCGGCCGATCGACCGGCAGAAGGCCAGGTCTAATTTTTTAAGGGATTAAAAACTTGTCTTTTTATCTTCAATTAAATCCCATAAAATCACATAAATTTCACAAAAATAAGTTCTTATAAGATCTTTGAAATACAAATATGTGTGACTAAAATTCAACAAATATTACAAACTGTTTGAATCATTTTTGTGATATAGAAATAAGGCTTTAAACGAAAACCGTATTTTCCAAAAACCAAATTTTGAAATGGAAAACTGTTTTCTCCAAAACTTGTCTAGAAACAAAAACATGATATTGAAATAACTTTGAAGCATATTGTATATGGATAGAATCCAATATACATAAAAGATATTATATCTATGTTTTTGACATGAAATCCAAAATCCGGTTAAACCGAAAACCAAAACCAATAAAATTTAAACTTGTGTGTGTATGTGAACTTGAGCATATCAACACTATCTAATCTTTACAATGATCTAAACATACTAAACACAAATCGAGGTCTTTTTATCTCCAAGCCGACTCGATCCAAACATGATCCACCGAGCTTGACTCCAACTGAGTATTAGATGCGATCTTGACGTTCGAACTCTTGAATCAACATGTGAAAGCTTCAAAACTCCTTTGTTGATACTAATCACCTACTAATATCTTGATCAAATATCTGAAACTAAATATCACAAGATTATTAGTAAATTATAACTACATGAGTTAATCATCATCAAAACTAGAGTGATGCGCCTCTAGGTCAACAACTACATCTATCTACTGTTGTATGTAGATGATATGCTCATTGCTTCCAAGAGCAATCTACAATTGACAAACTGAAGGACTTATCTTCAGAATTCAAGATGAAGGATCTGGATGAAGTGAAGAGGGTGCTAAGCATGGAGATTGAGCGAGAGCGAAAAGGTGACAAGGTTAGCTTGATGCACTTGTAGGGGTGCTATCAGATCGAATATGAATCAGATATTACCTTTACCATATCTGTATCCACACCCAACCTTCGGATACAGATACGAATATTGACAGATGTGAAAAATTAATATCCGTATCCATGATTGAGGTTTTTACCTGCATACAAAATACAGAATTTAAAAACTTAAGAATAACGAGTGCAAGGTACGCAATGCTCCGGCAATTGCAAGTGGCTATGTGGGTCGTGATCCATAAAGAGGGACTAGCGATAGAAGCTTTTTAATAAGTTCTCTTTTAGGTTACAAAGAATAGTTAAAGATCTTCTTTTAGTTCTTAAAAAGAAAAAAAATAAATTACAATCAAGTTAGGAAGAAAGTGATAGATTGAGAAGATGGAAAAATGAAAAATGGATTATATACAAAGAAATTGAAAAGAGTGATAAAGATGGTTGGAAGATTGGGGTGATCTAAACTAAAGAATTAAAAGAGAAGAAAGAAAACCTAAAAGAAAAACTTACCTCCTCTGGTTGATTACTTACTTGAAAACCTTACACATTTTACCTTACTCGGATGCGATCAACGCATAAGCCATAAGATCGAGCTCAGTCCCCATTCACATTACATCATCAAGACGAACAAGAATGAAATGATCCGAAATCTTGAGGAGGAGAACATCATCATGAAATATCGGTGGCACTCACACAAACATGGCTATACTGATGCTTCTAGGTTCACTTAAATATTCATCAAAATCAAAAAGAGAAAAAGTAGAATAGAAGAATAACATATAAACAAGAAAAGCATAAAGATGTTATCTTTGATTACTTATAGAAACGATGAAAGAAAGGAGGAGGTTACATCGTTGTCACTCTCAACATAAGTCTCTCTCTTACTTACATGAATCTCAGTCTAACCTATGCTTACAAAGAAATAAAAAATAATATAAAAAGAAAATAAAAACCTGCACTAAAAAGAATGAAAAACTGGCGTAAAATCTATCTCCGCTTGGTCGTTCCCCTTTGCCTTTGAGATTGTAGGTATTTATAGGAGAAATGCAGAGGTTAGAGGAGTATGAAGATAGGGAAAGTTGGATATTTCTGAATTTGAATCCTCCCCTTATCTCTAAACTTGATTTGATGTGGATATTCAGTTCTGATCTGTAACTTGTTGGCGTATTGATTGCTGATTATAACTTATCAAATGACAGAATTAGAAATAGTGATCAACTTAAGCGTTGTAGCCCTTTAAGTATTCTTTCTGGATCATCTTGAATCATTAGATTTGAATTTTGGTAGCGAAAGTTATGATTCAAATACTAAAATATATCCAGTCAGAATCTGAGTCAAATTTGTTTCATCTCATCCGTTTGACCTTCTCTCTATCCATTTATCCCTTTGGATTTGGACTCTGTATTTGACGTTATCCTCAGTTGATCTTTAGATTTAACCACTTGATTCACCAAAAACTGAATTTAACCAATTGAATTTGGGAGCATCCTCCTTTAATCAAATAGATCTAGTTAACTCTGAATTGATTTGATTTTATCCTCTTTCTCCCCCATGATTATCTTCTGTAAAATAGACATTTAAGACAAGAAATTTAGCAGATTTATTAAATGATAAATGTGAAAATGTAGTAAAGAATAATACAATGAATGTGTGCAATCAATCCGCTAAAATCGGATATCGAATATGAATCATATATTAGCAGATCGAATGCGGATACTAATCAGATATGTAAAAAATAGATATGATTAAGGATAAACTAAACAGATATACTTATATTACTTTTTATCTCATCTACAATAATATTATATGTGATACATACTATAATATTATTGTGCATATATCAATACTTCCACCGTATCCATTATCATTCGATTTCTATAACAATGGATTACATGACCTCTGGTGCTAAATGTCAATTTGGATGCCACAGTTGATATCGAAATACTCAAAATATCTCATGGCACTCTTGCAAGAATCGAATACTTTTCACTATTACTTTTTCACAACACAAAATATCAAAATCTAATGCCTTATTATATTGAAGAATAGTCTCCTCCATATGGATATCATTATCAAGCACCCAATATTTGGATATCGAATCGGATACGAAAAAGATATTGCTTTTACCATATCCGTATGCGCACCTACCTTTTGGATACAGATACGAATATTAACGAATGTGAAAAAATGATATCCATATCCGGATTAGAGACGAATTCAGATGCGGATATCCACGGAGAAGCCGCATCCGGTGGCACCCCTATGCACAAGGGGTATTTGAAGAAGGTACTTCAGAAATTCAACAACAACGTCGATATAAAGTTTGTAAGTATACTATTAGCTCCTCAAATTAAAAACTACTATGTCTCCTACTTCTATTGAAGAGCGTGAGTACATGAAACGTGAGTACATACTAGCGTGGTTGGTACTTTAATGCATGCAATAGTGTGTACAAGGCTCGATCTGTCACAAATCATCTTAATAGTTAGTAGATACAAGTAAGATCCTAGCAGGGATCATTGGGAGGCAGTGAAGTGAATTTCACAGTATATCAAAGGTACCATAGACGTTGGTTTAGTATTCAAGAAATATTTTACAGTTGAGCAGGAATGTATCTGTAATACCCTGATTCCAGAATACGTATCCTTTTACAATTTTCGACGTTTTGATTGTACACGTGTCATTTCATGCACGTATTTCCTCCGTTTGACCTAAAATTTTTGCATAAGACTCTACACTGGCATCAAATTCTACCCTAGAAATTTCATAATTTTTTTATTTTTAAATAATTATTTAATTAAATATTTTCTCTCTCCTTCTATTTTTCCTTTTATTTCTTCTTTAAATTCATTTATTTTCCAATCTTCTTCATTTTTATTTTTCTATTATTTTCTCAAGGGTCATTTACACATAACCCCCTAACAAATTAAATCTTCTTCTTTTTCTTTTTTCCTTTTCTTTTTTTTCCTCCCTTTATCTAAAACCCTCCTAGGCTTCTCAAGGAAGCCAAGGCTTTGGCTCCTCAAATAAGCCTCTCCCTCTCATCTTATCATCTCTCTCTCTCTCCCCCCTCTCCATAAGACAGCTGGCCTCCTCCCTGTCTCCCTCCACCATTCTCTCTCTAGAAAAATACAAAAAACCCCTCCAAAAATCCTCTAAAAATTATATCACCTTACCACCACCATCTCCAACAACTATTCTACCACCTCTATAACTCTCCAAAATTTTCTCATCTCATTCTCTCTCTAAAATTGGCCAAAATAGCACTTTCTCTCTCTAGAAACACCTATTTTCTCCCTCTAAAAATCTTACAAAAGTCCTATAACTCCATGGCTACTTCTTCATCATCCTAAACTTGTCCCTAGGTCCTGATGCACCTCCCATATTTTTCTCCCACTAAATCCTAAAAAACCCCACTTTCTCTCTCCTCTTTCTACTCTCTCTAGGTTTTCTTTCTCCTCCCTCCATAACTCCATGGCCGGCTATAATAGATGGCTCCCTCTCACTCTTCTCTACCTCCCATAATTTTCTCCTATTTTTTCTCTTTACAAAAACCCTAAAACTCACTTTCTCTCTTTTCCTTTCATTTTCTCTCTCTAGATTTCTCACACTCTCTCTTTTTTTGCTCAGGACGCCAGCCATCTAGGCCTTCCCCATCTACTTCTCCACCTACTCCACCAATCCACACCCATCCGCCCTTTCTCTCTCCTCTAAAACCAAAACCCTAATTTTCTCTCTCTAGATTTCTCTCTTTTCTTTGCATTTTCTCCCTCTAAAACACCTCTCCACAACATCCTCCTTACTCCTATAGTCAATATTTAGCCTTTGGCTACCCGCATGCACACGCGCACGTGACATCGGGTATTTCCCCGATATAGGCGAGTACCCTTTCCCTGTTGCATATGTGTACATACACACTTGTACACATATATTTGTATACATGAATGCATATTTCATATTCTAGACATTTCTAAGAATTTCTTGTAATTTTTAGAAATTATCTGGGCATTTCTAGGAATTTCCTGCATCTTAGGAATTTTCTATATATTTTTAGAATTTTTCCGTGTATTTAGAAATTATATGTGTCTTTTTAGAATTTTTTTATGCATTTAGAAATTTTCTACATATTATATTTATTTTCTAAATATTTAAGAATTTTTTGTGGATTTTTAAGAATTTTCTGTATTATCCTCGTATTTATACGTATTTTCTGTAATTATCTGTATGTTTGGCATTGGGGACTAACGGTGGTGCGGGTTGCAGGAGAAGACCCTCGGGACAAACTTTCCTTCACGAGTTGGCTGTTTCGGGAGACCCCTCCCGGTTATCCAAGGGCAACAGGTCATCGCCACCGGCCACTACCATTAGAGCTTCGTGGTAGCCGGATAGGGGGTTCTATGCTTCGGGATGCTCTATTCGTTTTGAAATATCATCCGAGATACCGCTTTGCAGGTCACCCATTACTTTTCAATTTTGTGATGATTTGGGGCAGAGGGTACTCAACTCAGGAGCACAATATAGAGCTTGTGACTGTGTTTATAATTATTATATTATTTATTGCTTGTGTGTGGTACTAACATTATTTTCTGCAGGTACTAACTTGGCCTTCTAGCCCTATTAGACCTTATGGTCTCTTATTACAACCCTTAGGGCACGTTAGACTGTCAAGTTTGCTAGCTTCGCCTGGTTAGCATATTTAACGCTCAGCGCTTTATTCACTAGACTCGTTAAGGCGGAACTCTGTGGATTTCAGACTCGCAGTTTAAGTCGAGTCCTTCCTATAACTCCGCCTAGCGATTTAGTGAGTAAACACTATTCGCTGATTGTGTCATCTCTGCTTTTATACTATTTACTGGATACTGATACTAATATTACTGATACTAATATTGCTACAGATATTTGACATGTGTTACCTGACATAATATTTGTTATTGATACTGACATTACACCTGACATTGATAAAACATTGGCATCTCATATACTGACTATAGAACATATATTGAATACTGGACGGTACCATAACTCCTGATATATTCCATATATTGATTCCAGACATGGTACCATAACTCCTAGCTAGATATAATCATGGTTACCACTTTACGGAGAATTACTCCTGATACTCCTGTTACTGATATGATGTATGAAACTAAGTGTCACATAGAACAAAGTGCCACATCACACGTCTCTATGGTGGAGGCCACCTCTTGAATCATCGGGGGCCACCTCTAGAATCCCTCATCTTCTTGATATTGTACTCCTGATTGATCACTGTAAATGGTTTATCCTGATTATATTGTACGCTGGACAAACTATAACAATTAATTACTCAACATACATTGGGGCCAGCGAAAACTGATGATTTCAATATGTACGACTTCATAATGATTTGATATTGCAACTACTGTTCCGAATCCACCTGAGGCCACAGGGGACCAGTTGGGGTGAACTAGCACCCCTGACCTAATCCATTCCTGTTATTATTACGACTTAGCGGCCGGTTCTGGGAGCCAACCGAGATGTCCTGAGAATGTTGTCCCGGGTATCCACGGGACCCATTATGAACTTAATACAGTTGATCTCTATCAGTTTTCAAAAAACTTAACTCATCTTATTTATATGTGAATGTATGTGTACCGGAAATATATACCTAAACATATAAATCGGATAAATAATAAAATTGTAACAACCCAACGGTAATGATGTTAGGAACGTGTGATATTTGGTCTCTCCTTCAGTCGGATATTGGTACACCTATACCAGATCTGAGTGAGTTCTACTAGAGTATAAACTCTAGTATGGATTGCCAGTGATGGGTGACACTGGTAGAGAGACGATTAAAATGTCATGCGGTATTGATATTCATTATTGTATAATATCAAATATTATACTTTACCTGACCCCTAACATAACTTAATCATTTGATAATAATAATGTCAGGAGTAGATGTTATTAGAGCACTCCCTCGTCCGGACAATGATATCTGTATATCAGAATTCGGATGTGTTTCGTTGGAAGTGCGGACTCTAATATGAACTGTCAGTAGTATGAGACACTGGAGGAGAATGATTATAATAACAATCGAACTGATTATTATTATTGTTATATAATTAAGTTACTCCAACTACCTACTATACAAGAATCCCAAACATAACTAATACTCCTTATACTGAAACACTACTGACAGACTACTGAAATCGCTGATCACAAATATACTGACACACTGATCAGCAATTCTGGTTGTATACGCCCAGCTGATGGTGAAGTGAGGTATATGATATATAGATGAGAGTTTCTTTATTTGGATTATCCCCTCGTCGTACTAATCTCATGGATCCAGAAACTGAGTTTATACAATTAGTTTTGCCTACATTTACATTATACATATACAATTAATGAATACATATGCTTTCATTGATATGATTTAAACATAATTTCATGCATACATAAACATGTTTTCACGTAATTCATTTATTTTCTGTACATGTGTATTTGCTTTTGCGCACGCCACTTGGCATTCTTATGTACTCGTTAGGTTGCATTCTGACAACCCTGGACCTACATGTCCAGATCTCGGAGCTTAGACGTTGGTAAACTTCCTGAGCGCAGCGGGAGCATGGCATGTCCCAGGATCAGAACCTGACAGAATCTTGGGAACGTCTCAGATGATCTTCCGGATCATCTCCTTTATTTGTCTCTCGAGATCCCTTCCAGCTCGGGAGCCTCTTCCAATATTTTATCTTGTAAATATCTTTTACATCATATTTTGGTACGTTCCTGTGATGTAATATTCATGTAATATTGGATCACATGTTATGATAACACTGTTCTTGGACTATAATATTGGAATGTATAATACCACTATGCTCCGTACTCTGATTCTTGACTGTACGGGTTTGCTTAGTGTATGTATGTAAGGCTATATTTGTCCTACTTATGTACGCTACATTAGCAGCTCCGTACCCGGTGGGGTGGGACATTACAGTATCGGATACGTTTATTCTGACTACGCAGGAGATCTCAACAAACACCGGTCTACAACGAAATATGAGTTTACATTGTCCCAGGTACCAGTGAGTTTGCACTCTACTCTATAGTCTACTGTCGCATTGTCTACTACGGAGGCCGAGTATATGGCCATGATGGAGGCTACAAAAGGAGAAAATTTGACTTTCAACGGTTGTTTGATGACTTGGGGATTGATCAAGATCTCTTGAAGATCAATTGTGATAGCATGGTGCTATCTATTTAGCAAAGAACCAGGTGTATTAGGAAAGGACGAAGCATATCGACGTCAGGTTTCACTTTGCTCGGTAGATTCTTGATGAGGGTGATATCGAGTTACAAAAGTTCATACGAAAGAGAATCTCGCTGATATGCTTATCAAGATTGTCACACCCACTTCCCAAAATACGTGAAAACGAAGTCATGACGAGAGTCAGCGACGTATATACGTAAGAAAAATACCCCACGCATATACGCTAAGCCTAAGTAACCTGAACAAGATATAAAAAGTTTATCAATATCACTACAATACTACATATGAATGCCCACACATGATATCACATGAATACAGAAAAGGAATAACGACTGATAGTAATGTATAGAGAATTAAGAAAACTACAGAATCAACAGGAATAAAAAGGAAGACAATAATACTAGAATAGGTAGAAAGAAACTCCAGCTCCTTGTAACATGTCTAGTCTCATTGAACACCTAATTAATAACATGAAATATCCAATATCTGGACGTACGAATCCAAGATCGTCAGGAAGCGACCTAATGAGTGCATAAGAAAAAAGGGAGTTCCCATGCATATAAATAGTTTGTACATAATGATAAACAGTACTGAAAAAAGATAGATATAATATATGAAACATGAACAGAGAGTGGGAAGAATAAGTCATGCTAGGGTGTAGTGTACAATCAGATGTTTATTATAACATATATGTATCTATGTTCAGTCTGTAATATAAATATAATATTTCAGTTTTGTTATCAATTATGTCAGTGATCGCCAATTGTCACCTGTAATAAACGCATCACATACTGCACCTATTACACCTTTCAATCAAGGTCCTAAGTTATTGAAACTAATTGGTTGGAGATATTGTCCATACTTTAGGTGGGTCCCGTACATTCCCGGGACCACGGCCCAGATGTCTGACGCTGATCCAGACCCTACCGCCAGGTAGTCAGTAATATTACTCACAGCATCACTGTGGAACAATACTCACAGTAACACTGTGAAACAATAAACAGATGGGATGTCAGTCATCTTCCGGAATCCTGCAGTGGAACTGTAAATCGGCTGCGCAATCTGTATCCTAGGTCCACCCAAAATACAGACGATGTCTCCTTCATCAATTTTCCCAATCCCAGTGTAAGTTATCTTTTTTAAATTATTATTTAAAGCAATCAATATCCATGTTATTTTAATTACTGGGACGATATGGTGACAATAACAATATCAATGATGTGACAATAACAATGTGGACAATATTACCATGTACACGGTAAAATAATAGAACAATGCATATGTTAGGGTCTGACAATATTTTCCTAGCAACTTTCAATAACATGAATTAATATAAGTAACAGGTCTAGACAATGATCCTAAACAATACTGTACCATCTAGAATCAATTAAAATCCCATCCATCTGTACTAAAGTGATATCAGTAACTGATCGATCAACCGATAGTCTCAATATAATCATCGTGAACAATCAAGTATCAATCCATGTCAAAGTAATCCAGTACAGTAAGCCACAAGTCCAATAATTCATCAATCTACTCTGATCCTCTAAATCACCAATACATCCGAATCTCAATAACTGGAATAACTACATGTTCTAATATGTTTAGTCAATTCCTCGCTATCAAATAACATTAAAATCATCAATTAAGAACATCACACACTCTCACTTCTATTAAGGTCAATCACAAGATGCATATACTAAAATACAAATCCAATTGTATAAATGATAATCCACTAGTTCTAACCAATTCAATTAAATACATGCTTCTGAAACCCAAGTCAACTCCACTCCAATCCAGTCTACTGACAAGTCCAAGTCTAAGATCCCGTCTTTCATAAAGCTACATCATATTAAAATAAATTCTCAATATGCAGTTAAATTATCGTCTAAGTTATTATCAAATAAATGAAGGTTAA
Source organism: Agave tequilana (assembly GCA_038442645.1). Classification (NCBI taxonomy): domain Eukaryota; kingdom Viridiplantae; phylum Streptophyta; class Magnoliopsida; order Asparagales; family Asparagaceae; genus Agave; species Agave tequilana. Next base: position 156,027 of record JAVJIF010032290.1, read on the forward strand.
GTCCAATAATGGTTCCCATAAAATCCATTTACATAAGTACAATTACCAGCCAATCATTCCTCAGATCGATAAGATCTCAAGCTAAATCTCTCACATCTAGATCTGTAACAAACTAAACAATAATAATTTAAATACTAAACTCAGTGACAAACATCGAATCCAAATACATCTAACATTGAGGATATATTTGATCTATCACCACCATACTAATCCACTTTCTCCCAATAACAATAATTCATTTTAAATAAATATTACAAATCAGTAGAGTCCACTATCCTAATTAATCTGGTCTGCTCTCAAAATTTTAAGACAAAATTTATCCCAATAAAATCCATTAGTAGGTCTAAATATCAACTACTTAACAATTAACTCCAAATATCTTGTAGACAATATACCGAATACATCCCAGTCCCAAACACTACTACTGTGGTATAGATATCATCTAAACAAGCATGGTCATGAACAGTATAATGCAGAATAATATAAATATTCACATGAGACAATAAGATAAAGCGCTGAAATTGAAATAGACCAATAAACAAACACTCATATGACGTGACGCGGTTTTGCAACCGAATTGTCGTCTGGTCTTCACTGCATGAACAGGTATGGATCTCCGGATTAACTCATGGGTTGGTCTTCAAATTGCCAGTGTATCGGGTCCACAGCAGGCACAAATTTTGAATCTCCCATTATCGAGTCTGGATTGCACGAACAAATCCACATCGTTGTAACACGCAACCAAACACTCATGGGCACACACGTACACATAAATACACATGTACACACCCTTACACACACACACACACACATATATATACATATATATATATATACACACACACACACACACATATACGAATATATACATACATATAATCATACATATACCCAGAATACACAATACTCACACATTTATAATCATGCATTTATTTATACATACATACATACACACTCTTACATAAACATATACAACAAATATGCACACTCCATGCACATGTAACACATATCCACAAATGTAGCATCTCATAATAATTTATGCACACCCAATCACAAATGACACATGCATAAATACATAAATAATAACATAGAAATCGAGAGGGAGAGAGGGCATACTCAAGGTGCAGAAGGAGACATGGCTGGGAGAAGGCCGCGACGGAGCTTGCTGGAGGAGGCGGAAGCCGCGGGGAGGGGGAAGAACTCACGGCCGACCAGAGAGAGTTCGCCGACAGAGGAGACGGAGGCCGCGAGGATATTGGGGTGTCGTGAGCTGCCGTCGGGGTCTTCCTGGAGAAGAAAGGGGAGGCCGCATGGTGGGTTGGGGCTGCCAGTAAAGGAAGGAGAAGAAGATTAGGTTAGGATTTTAGTTTAGGAGTAAATGTTTATATAGGAGATGTTAATTGGTTATGATTATATAGTTTGGATTAGAATAATTTAAGATTAAATAGTTATAATTAGAAGATAATGAGAGATTAGATTAGTTAGAATTTTTATTTAATTAAGATAACTATAGAATTTAGTAGTTAGGATATATGAGGATTGAGTTGGTTAAAATTTAGATTTGATGGATAGGATTAAATAGGATTAAATATAGGGGGAGAGAGATATAGAGTTAGTGATTAGGTAGTTAAGATATAGGATTACATAGTTAGGATTTAGAATTTAGTTGATAGGATAAAGATTAAAATAGATTTAAGATTAGTTAGGATTTTATTTTGAAATAGAATTAGTCGACATCGTGATTTTGAAAATAGGATTTAGATTTGGTAAGTTAGGATGAGATATGATTTTTATTAAGATTTGGATTTGAGATCAGATTAAAATTGGATATTGTGTAATAGATTTTAGTTCGAGTTTTGGCTCAAATAAAAGAAAAATAGAAAGAATGAAAATGAGCTCATGGCATGGGGCCAAAGAAAAATAAAAGAAAGATAGGAAATGAATATAGGCTGATGGGTAAAGGTAAAGCATATGGAAATGGGTACTTGGGTTTGGATTAGGCTTAGGATAAAGAATAAGAAAATGAAAGAAAAAGGAAGAGAAAAATTGGAGACAAGAAGTGAGCTTGTCTAAGAATAATAAACAAAATAAATATCAGTAATATTAATAATAACAATAATAACAATAATACACAAAGATAATTAATAATAACAATAATAATAATTACCAATAGTAATAACTATAATAATAATACATAACAACAATAATAATTAACATAAAATAATGCAATAAAAAATACTATTATTCATTATTAAGTCTTGTATTTCAAAAATAGAGGTATTACAAAGATTGTTCCGGGAGTAAATTTTGCACATTGCAAGGAGTTACTCCATTCACTTCCAATTGCTTGAGCTCGGTAGAACTCGTTTGGATGAACTACAGATGGCTTGATCCTCTGAACATGGGGTATATATGCAGCCACATTGGTGCAACCTGATGGAGTCGACATGGTACTATGTTGTATTCAGCTCAGATTTGCAAAATCTTCACCAAGATGGAGAATTGTAGGGGGAGAGTGTAAAATCTTTTTAGTAGAGTTTTTTTAACTCATTAGAGAAGATAACACAGAGATTGGAGTTCAACGGAGCATGGTAGAAGACCGGACGCGCTCGAAGACAAAGGGTCGATTGACATGCCAGTCGACCGGGCATGCACAAAACGTGCACAAAGAAGTTACAGTCGACCGCTCGATCGACCACCCAGAGAAAGCAGCGACAGCAGATGGAGTCAGTCGACTGACGGGGATGCCAAAGTCCAACAGAGAGTTAGCTCTCTGCGTATTTGCCAAGCAGTCGACTGCTCGATTGACCACAATAATGAGCCAGTCAACCACCCAGTCGATCGGGACCCGTGTTTTGGGTTTCCTAATATAATTCTGGGTTCATTTCTAATTCGAATTCAGATTCATTGGTTTCTTATTCTTCAAGGATTCTCTAGCTATATAAAGAGGGGTATTGTCCTCAACTATTGTATCATATAATTGATTGATTAATAAGATCTCCCTCTCTCCTTTTGCCCCGAAGACGTAGGTAATTGCCGAATCTCGTGAAATTTGTGTGTTCTCATTTTTGTCCCTTTGTTTGCCTTCTCATGCAATTTGTGACTATTCTATGGCCTGTTGTTGTTCTCTATACCTTGGGATTCCAACAGACAACGTCCCTTAGCCGCCTCACGGAGCTCCAGCTCGCAGCGGGGACTCTTGGCTTCACCTCTGCCAACGGCACATGTTTCTCGATCTTGATGGACTCTGCTGGGCCATGGAGCCAATCTGCGGCCAAGCCCATGGTCCCAATAACCGCAAGCTCCTACACAAAACTCTCTTCATGACAATTATCCTACTGCTAGTAACTATTAGCCTTCCCACACTCACCTTATGGCTCAACATAGACAAAATCCTCATGCTCTTCGGCCAATGGAGAAAAATCATAACTGTAGCTAAAAGGTACGTACTATATATTCTTCCTGATCTTGTGGTGACCTCATTTCTGAGTCCACTTAAGGTTTACTTGAACTCACAAAGGAAAACACTACCAATCATGTTCATCTCAGGCATAGCACTAGCACTCCATGTGCCATTCAATATTTTCCTATCAAAGTTCATGGGTATCAAAGTCGTCGTGTTGGCAATCGTGCTGATTGATCTCAGTGCAACGATCATGCTAGCAAAGTAAGTTCTGATGACAGAATAAGGGATTGAAGACGGGTGTTGGGAGTAACAGTGGACTGATTGGATCAGTCTCTCGAGCCTCTCGGTGCAATGCTGCATCACGACCTGCCTCAAATGGTGATGCTACAAGATATTGATCCTTCTTGATGGTTGAATAAGCAACGCAAAGAATAGTTACAGTTCTGACCGTGGTACTCAACTTCGATTACTTGTTGTACGGAGTGATGGCTTCACTGGCCACTAGGGCGTCAACAGAGCGTCGAACGAGCTGGGCGCAGGGCCACAGTGCGAGCCTTTATCTCCCTCCGCCTGAGCACGGCCATGGGAAGAATTGGAGGTGTTAAAATTAATCGAGGAAGGAGAAAACTAAATTGCATATTATTGATGAGGGCAATGCCCAGATATATATATATATGGATACAATTGATGAGTAGAAATTATAATGCAACTCTAATACAAGAATACAAGAATAATAAGAAAAACTTTGTTCCTAATATTGTTCTAATACAATATGAATTCTAATACTAATACTACTCTTAACACCCCCTCAAACTCATGGTGGGAAACCAGCATGAGTTTGCCAAACAACTCTTAAAAAAATAATTAAAAAATAGGATTTTAGAGATTTCTCAAACTCAGAAAGAACGATGATATGATTGACTGCAATAGACTGTAGTAGGTATATAGTAGACCGGTGATGCCCGCCGATAGACACACTTGGAGCAGTGTAGCTAGTAGTACAATCTGGTGATGCCCGCCAGCAAACGCACTTGGACCAGTGCAGCTAAAAGAACGCACTCAGATCAGTGTAGTTAGAAAAATCTGGTGATACCCGCCAGTAGACGCACTCGGACTAGTGCAGCTAGAAGAACTTGGACTTGAACTTAGGCTAGTAAAAGATGCGGACTATTTGGATTGTTGAACTTTGATTTCTTCGAACAAAATGAGAGCTTGATGTGGATATGAGAGCATAATGATTAATTTCTTCGAACGAGAGATGATTGGTGAGAAATTCTACAGATGCATGCATGCACATGGAGATGATTTGTTTGAAGATTGGTGAGAAATTCATTAATTCACAACTTGACCACTTGATTGGTTGGAGCTGTTGCTGGGGTTATGAGATTGGTGATGTTGACAGCGATGATGAAATCGACTGGTAAAAGAATTTCGAAAGAACGGAAGCACAACTTGACCTGGCGCTAGGCGCATACTTCATGAACACGGCCCAACGCAGGCGTGTGAACAATTTGTTGACGACGATTAATAGAAGAAACCTTGCTCTGATACCATGTTACAATTGCATATTATTGATGAGGGAAATGCCCATATATATATATATATATATATATATATATATATATATATATATATATATATAGGGAGCTGATCCTGTAAGAACGGTTCTCACGGATTTCTGTGAGAACTTTCACGTGGGTCGTCGGATTTGATAGATTAAATCAAATAAAACTAGATCTCTATCAGATCCGACGGCCCAGGTGAAAGTTCTCACATGAATTCGTGAGAACTGTTCTTAGGGGATCAACTCACTATATATATATATATATATATATATATATATATATATATATATATATATATATATATATATATATATATATATATATATATATATATACAATTGCTGAGGAGAAATTCTAATGCAACTCTAATACAAGAATACAAAAATAATAAGGAAATCTATGTTCCGAATATTGTTCTAATACAATATGAATTCTAATACTAATACTACTCTTAACGTTTGGCGATGGTTGCTCTGACAAGAGAATGGGGAACTTTGTTCATCCATGAAGACGGAGTTACTAATGGAGTTAGTAAAATGTCGTCGATTATGACAGTTGTGGAATTGTTGAATATTCCATTAGGGGCTTGTGGGGGCATTAATAGAGGGACTTTAAGGCTAGGGGTGCGAAACAGGACAGCCCGTCCCGAGCCCGTCCTTGGGCCCGGCGAGTCAAAGACCGGGCTGGCCAAGCTCGGGTCTGCCTGCAAATCCCATGTGGCCCGGCCCAGGCCCAGTCCCCCTAAAGGGGACTCGAGCACGGCCCAGAGACCCCGCCTGGCGGGGCTGGGCCATACCTGGGCCGGGCCGGGTTTTTATAAAAAAATAAAAAATTCTAAAAAATTCTAAAAACTCTAAAAAAAATCCCACAATTTTGAACAAAATTGATACAAATTGTAAAATTCAAATGTAAATTTTTTATTAACAATCTAATAGATTGGATAAATTAATACAAATACAAATGAACAATATAGATAAAAAGATAAAATTATAAATCTAGTATATGATTGAAATTGAAGTTTAGATTGATATAAATACAAATAAAAAAGATTTTCATTTCTTCACTCATCTTCTGAAGAGTATTCAATGATTTCATCTACTGTTTTATTCTGACTTCTCATCTCCGCATCGAGTCAATCCTTCCCGCAGATGCTCATCTCGATGGCTTTTGATGCCAGGTGATTCTTCATATTAGTGAGCACTTGTCCAACTGTGCTAAAACCATATTCTGAAGTTACAGTAGAAGTAGGAGGGGCTAGTAAATCATGTGACATGATGAAAAGCACAGGATATGTCAGTTTTTGTGATTTCCACCAAGCCAAAATATCAAATTTTCAAATTCTGTGTCTGCATTAATCTCAGGAGTTATAGCACGAGTAGAACAATAATGAAGCTCATTTAACGAGTCTGATCTTCTTGATCTTTTAGATGCAAATAATAAATCAGATAATAAAGAACTTTTAGGCTTAGATGAAGATGCAAGTTGGGATGATTGTTTATTTTCAAATTGAAAATAATAAAAATCATGTATATTATTTATAGAATGCTCAATATCATTTCATGCTACGAAACAATCAGGATAATTCATTTTTTCCTAAAACTTTATAAGTAAATATTTGCATCCTTCAAATTTAATTGGAGGATCCATAATAGTAGCAAAATAAAATATAGTAAGAAAATATTTAAAATACTTATTGAATTATTCTTCCATAAGTGAAATAATATCATGAAGTAAAGAATCATTTCGATGTGTATAAAATAGTTCAGTAATTCCAGTTAACTCGTAAAAAACTAAATTGTGCGATAATGAACCCAAGAAAATAATCTTGTTACTCTTTTTAATTTTTTTAGAAATTCACAAAGTACTTCAGTAATTTTTCAATCATCACCGGAAATAGATATATCTGTAATTCCATGAAAATAAATATATCTATTACAGTCCGATAAGAAATAAGTTTCCTCAACATATTATATGTTGAGTTCCAACGAGTAATATGTCCTGAGGTAAACTTTTAATTGATAACCCTATGCTAAAACAACTTTGTTTAAAACTTTGCCTTCTTGGGCCATTACTTCTGATAAATAGAAAAAAGTTGCAATTAAAATTTATTCTTTCTTAAACAATCTTGAATATTTTCGCTCTAATAGTATCTTTACATAATAGATAATATTTAGGATTATGAGTTGTTCTAATAAAATTTATGAATGCTTCATTTTTAGTAAAATTAAAACGTCGTTCTGCCTGAATTAAATATTTAACTAGATTAGTTTACCTCTTTAATGATTATAACTAAAAATGATTAATGTGGCACCAAAAGTGAAAATTTTGTGTTTGTTATGGTTGGTTCTGTGGATGTTATGCCCTAATGTGCCCAGTTAGTACGCCAATTCCACTATTTTTTGAAAATGAATAAGAAATATTGGGACAAATCTTACATACAGCCTTCCTAACTCCATTAATAGTTTCTTTTTAAAAAATTTCCAAACCTCAGATTTTTTTTCTCTACCATGAAAGTTGCTACTTCGGCAGTGGAAGAGAAGGTGGATTATAAGATGGATCAATAGAAGCAATAAAATCCTTAGAGGGTGTTTTTGGTTGTGTGAATGGAAGTATTGGAGTGCCGGATAAGGCAAATGTAAATTATATCATTCTTAACTATTTAAATCTAAAGCATTATATCTACAAGAAAAAGGATTATTACAGCTTGGTGACGAAGAGTGTGCGTCCATTTTTAAACTAAAATTTACAAGAATATAAATACCGTAATGTTAAAGAACTTGAGAGAGTTTGAGGAGCTTGAGAACTTAAGAGCTTGAACTTTGAGGGAAAACTTAATGGAGCTTGAGGGAGGTTGAGAACTTGAGAGAGCTTGAGGGAGATTGAGAAAACTTGATCACTTGAAAACTTGAGAAAACTTGAGAGTTTTAGCACTTGAGAATTTAAGAGATTTGTATAGAATTGTTGGTGAAATAAAGTGAGGAAGAGTGGGTACTTATAAAGGGGAAGAGGAGTTAAAATGTAATTTTTTTTTTTTGCAAAACAAAATAAATTTTCGGCCACAATACCTTTGGTAAATGTGTAAAAAAAAATTATACAAAAAACTCCCCAACAGCTAATTTCTGGGTCAATATACCCGTTGGGGGTTGTAAAAAAAATTACAACCAACCCCCCCCTTCCCCCCCCCCCCCCCCCCCCCCCCCCCACACCCCGCCCCTCCCCCCAACAAAGAAAAAAAGGGCCAACGACTCTTAAAAGAGCCGTTGGCTCTCCGGGTCGTGTCGGCTGGGCCATGGGCCATGATCCCCAAACTCGGGCACGCCCCGGGTTTGAGGACGAGCCCGGCTCGGGGTCCCGGCCTGGGCCAACCCTGGTCGGGCCCGTGCAAGTCGGCAGGCTGGCCTGGGTGAGTTCGCACCTCTATTTAAGGCTATGGCTAGGAATGTGCGGTGCTGGAGGGTTTTATCTTGTAGGGTTGCCCTTGGCTATGTTCCTTTCTTTTAGGGGAGGGCTTGGGCTTTCTGGGCTGCTGCTGTTGGATTTTCTTGTGGGTAGTGCAGCTAGTGCAGGCTTGTTGATTCTATTGGTGGCAACAATTGATTTGAGTCCTCTGCAAGTGGCATTTCGGTTGACCATGAGTTCGTAAGAGCTCCGCTCACCTACAAATCACCGGTTCGAGCCCTCGCACGCATGTGACATTAGGTGCCTTCATGTGCCCCTTAACTAGCAAAAAAAGAAACACCATTGATTTGATTACTGCAGCTGAGAAGGTGCAGAAGTTAGCGTTCATGGGGAGAAGCGTGCAATGGAAATGAGGAATAAGGGTTCTGAACCTAAAGTTTGATAATTTGTCAAATATTTCAGTCAATTTTCGACGAGAACTTTACACAGTTTAAAGATACTTTCTATCACAGTGCCAAAGATCTGTGACTGAAATCTGATCCATGATGCTTCAACTCAATGAATCTATATTAATACACATCAGATCCTCATCACTAGTTACTGAAATCCAATCGCTGATAATTCTACTCATTGAATCTATGAAACTATACGACTAAGATAAGATTCTCATCACAGGTTAATATTTCCAACGCAATGAATCTATGAATCCATACGACTTGTCAAATCCTCTCACAGGTTACAATTGGCATATATCACAGAGGTCGAACTCTAATCCTCGAAAAGTTTTCAGTTCATTACAGCAGAACTTTCAGTAATAATTAGCACCAAAGAGCACCATGATTCCACATCAAAGGATCCTTGTCACCTCTGTCTGCAGACGTCTCTCCTAATTGATTGCAAAATTATTGAATGCTGGTCCAATGCACAGCGATCTCTTTATGATCCTGTTGTTATAACGGGGCTCTTGATGGAACTACAAAGCACAAACTGTTGGAGGAGAGAGTACAGTAGAGGAAGTGAAGTCATGTCAGGTGCTGTTGAAGACTGCCAAGGAGTCTACGACGAAAGGCGACGGAACAGCAGGCAGGAAAAGAAGCAGCAGCAGAAAATTCAGGAGGTCGGTCGACCGGACCGGTCGACCGACGTGCACGAAGTGCACAGGCTTGCTCCCAGGTTGCATCGGTCGACCGGACCGGTCGACTGGTTGCTTCGGTCGACCGGACCGGTCGACCGAAAAGGGTCTCTGTAAGCAACCCAACTCTCTGTTTGTTTCGGTCGACCGGCTCGGTCGACCGGAAGAGGGAGTCGGTCGACCGGTCCGGTCGACCGACAGTCGGGTTTTGGGCGAAATCTGTTGTTTCGGGAAATTATGTATTTAAGCCCTGGTTGTAATTTTCTAGGGTTTAGTGCTTAGACAAAGTATAGCTGCGGACTCTCTTGTGTTGATAGAGATCTAGAGCTATTGTAATCCATCTTCCATAAAGAAAACTCTCTCCGTGAATTGCCCCGAGGACGTAGGCAAGTTGGCCGAACCTCGTTAGATCTGGTTTTTGCGATTGGTTCTTCTTCTAGTTTTTGTTTTCATTGTTCTTGGTGATTGAGATCTGGTTGGATCCTCTAAGGGTTGTTGTCTCCGAGCACAACAAGTGGTATCAGAGCTCCAGGTTACGCTTGGGATATTCTGAAGATTCGAAGGGCTCCAGATCTGATCAGGTGGAGATCGTGTGTCGATCTTAGGTCAGAGGCATTGGTGTTCAAGGAGATCTTGTGTCGATCTCAGGTGGACGCAGGGAGGGCTCGTTGAATCAGGGTTGGAATAGATCTGGTGAGAAACTCAAGCTAGGGTTTCAAGGTAGAGGTAAAAAATCACTTTTTTATCTCAGAAATAGATCTATTTTGCAAGTATTTTGATCTTCCGCATAGTTGGAGGGTCAAGGAAAGGATCTCAATGGCAGAGGAATCTAAGTCTGTTAAAACAATGAACAACTCCAGGATTGATGTTGTTAAGTTCAATGGAACTAACAATTTCGGGATGTGGAGGTGTGAGGTCATGGATGCATTGAATGCACAGAACCTCGAGGACACGATCCTTTGGAGAAGAAGAAGGACACTACCACTGATGATGAGTGGGCAAAAATGAACAGGTCGGCATGTGGCCTGATTCGCTCATGTTTGTCACAAGATATTAAATATTTTGTTCAACATGAGAAGTCAGCAAAGGATATGTGGAATACCCTCGAGAAGAAGTACCTGACAAAGAGCGTGGAGTCAAGGCTGCAGCTTAAGAGCAAGCTGTATTTGTTCAGGATGCAGAGGGGAAGCACAGTAAATGAGCACCTAAACAGGTTTACAAAGCTTCTTACGGATTTGCTAAATGTGGATGCCATTATAAGTGAGGAAGACAAGTCAGTCGTTCTCCTGAACTCTCTTCCACCGGAGGAGTATGAGATATTTACAATGACATTCCTAAATGGAAGGCAAACCTTAGACTATGATGAGATATCGTCAGCACTGATGAGTTATGAGAAAAGGAAGAATGAGAAACATTCTGGGAGATCTAGTTCATCAGCAGAGGCTTTGGAGGTAAGAAGCAGGAGCTCATCAAGGAAAGGCAAGGAGGTGAGAGGAAGATCGAAGTCAAGACCGGGCTTAAGGGATCTTAAGAAAGACCAGTGCATGTATTGAAAAGAGTTTGGGCACTGGAAAGTTGACTGTCCAAAGTACAAGGGGAAGAAGAAGGAATCAAAATCTGAGACAAATCTGGCAAGAGTGACAAAGGCTGCTAGCAGTAAATCACAGGCAGAGGATTCAGATTCAGATTCTTCGGTATTCTCGTTTTCAGTTACTACTCCTGTTGTAGGGTACTCGGGGGAAAACGAGTGGATCCTGGACACAGGTGCTACATATCATGTATGCCCTAATCGAGATTGGTTTACTAGTCTTGAGAAGCTGGAGGGATGTTCGGTCGTCATGGGCGATGATCATCCATGCATCATGGAGGGTGTAGGCACAATTCCTATCAGGATGTTCGACGGGATGGTAAGGGAGCTGAAGGAAGTGAGATATGTCCCTCAGCTGAAGAGGAACTTGATCTCAGTGGGTGCTTTGGAATCATTGGGGCTCGGTGTGTCTATTAAAGAGGGTGTTCTTAAAATGACGAAGGGCTCAATGGTGGTGTTGAAGGCCAACCGCAGGAACAATTTGTATTACTTGAAGGGTAGTACAGTGACAGGGCAGGTGGCAGCTTCGACCAGTCAGAAGGAAGATCAAACCCGGCTATGGCACATGAGGCTGGGACATGCAGGGGAGAAATCTATGCAAGCTCTTGTGAGGAAAGGGCTACTGAAGGGTGCAGAGACCTGCAAACTGGATCTGTGTGAACATTGCATTATAGGCAAGAAGACGAAGGTGAAGTTTGGTACAGCTTCACACTGCACCGAAGGCATTCTTGATTATGTTCACACGGATGTATGGGGACCCACAAAGACTGCATCAATAGGGGGAACCCATTACTTTGTGTCGTTTATCGATGATTATTCTAGGCGGTGCTGGGTGTACACCATGCGACACAAGGATGAAGTCCTAGAATTGTTTGTGAAGTGGAAGGTTAATCAGGAAAGGAGTACGGGAAGAAAAGTCAAGGTCCTTCGTTCTGACAACGGAGGAGAGTACAAGTCAGACCCTTTCCAGAAGCTATGTCTTGATGAGGGCATAGAGAGACACTTCACAGTGAGGGAAACTCCGCAACAGAATGGGGTGGCTGAAAGAATGAACCGGACTTTGCTAGAGAAAGTTCGGTGCATATTGTCGAATGCAGGATTACCAAAGAAGTTCTGGGCTGAAGCTTTGGGGTATGCATGCCATCTCGTCAACAGGTTGCCGTCATCTGCAATTAGGGGGAAGACCCCTCTTGAAGCTTGGTCAGGTAAAGCTGCAGAAGATTATGATGCGCTCCGGATATTTGGATGTCCAGCCTACTATCACGTAAAAGAAGACAAATTGGATCCGAGAGCAAAGAAAGGGGTGTTTGTTGGCTTCAAGAAGGGAACCAAGGGGTTCAAGATCTGGGACCAACAGGACAACAAATTCATAATCAGCAGAAATGTCATTTTTGATGAGGCCTCGATGATGAAGCCTACAGTCTCTCAGCAGGTGGAGACTGGGAAGACCAAGGAGCAATTGCAGCAGGTGGAGAGTGATGCAGATCCACCATCTCTAGAAGACTCAGTATCAGTGAGAATCATTCCTGAGGTGACACAGGGAGGTAATCAAGTTGCAGAAGAAGATGCTGAGGTTGTTGAAGAAGATCAGGAACAGGTTATGGATACGGTTCCAGATCCCACTGCAGTTGGAAGACCAAGGAGGAATGCCAGGAGACCTGGCTGGCTCACTACAGATATGGTAATTGCACATGCACTTCCAGTTGTTGAAGAAGCCATTCCATCTACGTTCAGGGAAGCTGAAATCAGTTCAGAAGCGGAGTTATGGAAAGGGGCCATGAATGAAGAGATACAGTCTCTTTATAAGAACAACACATGGGAACTGACCAAGTTGCCCAAGGGGAAGAAAGCCATAGGGTGTAAGTGGGTATTTGCTAAGAAGCAGGGATCACTCCAAGAAGACAAAGTGCGCTACAAGGCAAGGCTGGTGGCTAAAGGCTACGCACAGAAAGAAGGGATCGACTACAACGAGGTGTTCTCCCCAGTTGTAAAACACTCGTCTATTCGGATCCTATTGGCCTTGGTGGCACAGAACGAGTTGGACCTTGACCAACTTGATGTGAAGACCGCCTTTCTCCACGGCGATCTTGAGGAGGAGATCTACATGACTCAGCCCACAGGTTACAAAACTGCAGGGAAAGAGGAGTTGGTATGCAAGCTGAAGAAATCACTGTACGGTTTGAAGCAGTCTCCAAGACAATGGTACAAGCGATTTGACAGCTTCATCAGGAAGAAGAAGTACACAAGAAGCCATTATGATCCATGTGTGTACTACAACAAGTTACCATCTGGTGAGTATGTCTATCTACTACTTTATGTAGATGATATGCTAATTGCTTCTAGGTCAAGATCTGCAATTGATTCTTTGAAGAAGACTTTATCGTCTGAGTTCGAGATGAAGGACCTGGGGGAAGCAAGGAAAGTATTGGGTATGGAGATCACAAGGGACAGGGAAGCTGGCAGGATTAGCTTGACTCAGAAGGGCTATCTGGAGAAGGTACTGCAGAGATTTAATATCGGGAAAGATACAAAGACTGTAAGTACACCAATGGCGCCGCACTTCAAGTTGTCAGCGAAGATGTCTCCAAGGAGTGTTCAGGAGCGTGAGCATATGACTCATGTACCATATGCCAATGCAGTGGGAAGCTTGATGTATGCAATGGTGTGTACAAGGCCGGATCTATCACAGGCAGTTTCCATGGTTAGCAGATATATGCATGATCCAGGTCAGGGTCATTGGGAAGCAGTGAAGTGGATCCTGAGGTACATCAAGGGTACTGTTGATGTAGGCCTCGTGTTTGAGAAGGACAACACTGGGAAGGAAGAATGCATAGGGTACGTGGATTCGGACTATGCAGGTGATCTTGACAAACGCCGGTCGACGACGGGGTATGTATTCACATTCTCGCAGGCACCGGTGAGTTGGCGCTCCACACTTCAGTCCACAGTTGCGTTGTCGACTACAGAGGCTGAGTATATGGCCTTGACCGAGGCCATGAAGGAGGCGATTTGGCTTCAGGGATTGTTAGATGACTTGGGAGTGGAACAGGAGATCTTGAAGATACACTGTGACAGTATGAGTGCCATTTATTGGCAAGGAACCAAGTCTACCACGCAAGGACGAAGCACATCGATGTCAGGTATCACTTTGTTCGGGAGATTCTGGAGGAAGATGACATAAATTTATTGAAGATTCATACTTCGGAGAATCCAGCCGATATGCTTACAAAGGTGGTGTCGGGAGTAAAGTTTGCACACTGCAAAGACTTGCTCCAGATCCTTCAGGTGAAGTGAGCTTGTCGAAGCTCATTTGGATGAACTACGGATGGCTTGATCCCTTGGGCAAGGGGTACGTAGGCAACCAGATTGGTGCAGCCGCTTTCGAGTCGGTGTTCGGCTCAGATTTAACAATCTTCACCGAGGTGGAGAATTGTTGGAGGAGAGAGTACAGTAGAGGAAGTGAAGTCATGCCAGGTGCTGTTGAAGACTGCCAAGGAGTCTACGACGAAAGGCGACGGAACAGCAGGCAGGAAAAGAAGCAGCAGCAGAAAATTCAGGAGGTCGGTCGACCGGACCGGTCGACCGACGTGCACGAAGTGCACAGGCTTGCTCCCAGGTTGCATCGGTCGACCGGACCGGTCGACCGAAAAGGGTCTCTGTAAGCAACCCAACTCTCTGTTTGTTTCGGTCGACCGGCTCGGTCGACCGGAAGAGGGAGTCGGTCGACCGGTCCGGTCGACCGACAGTCGGGTTTTGGGCGAAATCTGTTGTTTCGGGAAATTATGTATTTAAGCCCTGGTTGTAATTTTCTAGGGTTTAGTGCTTAGACAAAGTATAGCTGCGGACTCTCTTGTGTTGATAGAGATCTAGAGCTATTGTAATCCATCTTCCATAAAGAAAACTCTCTCCGTGAATTGCCCCGAGGACGTAGGCAAGTTGGCCGAACCTCGTTAGATCTGGTTTTTGCGATTGGTTCTTCTTCTAGTTTTTGTTTTCATTGTTCTTGGTGATTGAGATCTGGTTGGATCCTCTAAGGGTTGTTGTCTCCGAGCACAACACAAACTGTACATGAGTGAGCACACAAAAGCAAAAGCTCCATCAATTCGGGCATTATCAGCCAGCCAGAAACGGTTATAACAAGCAAACTTTGCCCACTGTTGTGACAAAAAACTTGACAGCCACTACCAAAAAGTCGATAAAGCAAAGTCTCAACTTTAATAGAGAAACAAGGAGATAAGTTCCCCTTTGGAGCTCCCCTGCAGAGTGCCAAAGAGTCTAATCTATAGGCAACAAGAATGATTGGAGTTCCTCTATAATGCTCGCCAATGGATGCTGAGAATCTGCGGATGATCGAATCTCTGATGGCGATGGTGGCTGGTTCCGGGTGAAATCCAAACCTACCAATTTCCACATTAAAGATATGAGAGGTATATTTATCAGTACAAACTTAAAAGCATTCTAGATATAAATTCTCTCTAAAGATGTCTTTCCCTCGCACGATTCCACATTCTATTTAGTGTAATCCATGCTGGTAAAGGCTAAATCAGAATCTTCAGCGGTCACCAAAAGGATTTTATAGGCTAATGCTAAACTAATAGAAAGTTAACAAACGAGATAACTAAGCATAGAATATAAGGTTCAAGTGGAAATAGTGCCGCATTAAGAAAGAAAAGAAATGATGGGTGGAACAATGGGCATCATCTTTGCCTTGTTAGTGGACATTCACATCAAGTGCATTTGGCAACAACACAATTCCACTGCCCAGTTCATTATCATTGGCCACTCTCTTTGCAAGTAGAAAAATTAATCTTGCACTTGTTATAATTAGGAAATAAATCATAATGCACACCTGTGACCACAGTACTGAATGGGGAAGCATGTCAGGTACCATGACAACCAGGCTGCCTCTCTTACATTAGCAGTTACATAGTCTATTTCTTTTCTCTAAACACACGCATCGCATGCTCTCATTCTGCACCGTTTTCAACAGCACTGCATGCATCACCTTCCTACAAGAATAGAGAAGAGGAACTCACGACACACCTCCTCCCTTTTCATTAAACCATGCCTGAAAGGGAAACAGAAGCGACACCTCAACCAGCCTCACCTCCATCCTCCATCTTGCAATGGACTGCGGGTATCAAGCATTCCATCATTCCCGAGCTCTGGACACAGGGAGGGATCGCCATCCCGTTGGCTGCAATGAACCTAACATGGTTTGCCAAAACTGCCATCACAACCGCCTTTCTAGGCCGACTTGGAGAGCTTCAACTGGCTGGAGGGACACTCGGCTCCTCCTTTGCCAATGTAACTGGCTTCTCAGTGCTAACAGGACTCTCTAGTGCCATGGAGCCTATATGTGGTCAAGCCCATGGGGCTAGAAACCACAAGCTTCTCCACAAGACGCTTCTCATGGCCATCATCCTGCTTTTAATAACATCTATCCCCATCTCGCTATTGTGGCTCAATCTCGACAAAGTTCTTGTGCAGTTCGGGCAACAAAGTGACATCGCCTGCCTCGCAAAGCAGTATGCCACGTACCTTCTCCCAGACCTGGTAATCACCTCATTCCTATGTCCTTTCAAGGTCTACTTGAGCTCACAGGAGGTGACACTTCCAACATTATTTAGCTCTGCTATAGGACTAGTTTTTCAGATTCCTCTCAACATCTTACTTGCAAAGGCCAAGGGGCTCCAAGGTGTAGCCATGGCTGTATGGTTAACTGACCTCAGCATCGTTCTAATGTTGGTGCTCTATGTCTATAATATGGAGAGAAAGAAAAAAGGTGATAATGGTAAGATGTTGTGGGAGGAAGGAGGGGGTGGTGGGATCAAAAACTCTGTGACTGGGCTCAGTTGCTGAAGCTATCAGCCCCATGTTGCCTGACCACATGCCTTGAATGGTGGTGCTGGGAGATAATGATCTTGCTCACTGGTAGGCTGCCTGACGCCCGCCGAATGGTTGCTGTGATTGCCGTGGTCCTCAACTTTGACTACCTCATGTTCTCTGTAATGCTCTCGCTGGCTACATGTGCTTCAGTACGTGTCTCAAATGAGCTCGGTGCAGGCCATCCCCAGACCGCT
The DNA here is from genome assembly GCA_038442645.1 of Agave tequilana. Lineage (NCBI taxonomy): Eukaryota > Viridiplantae > Streptophyta > Magnoliopsida > Asparagales > Asparagaceae > Agave > Agave tequilana. The sequence goes on from JAVJIF010032290.1 coordinate 173,200, forward strand.
CAAGGCTCTGCCTATGTTTCAGTAGGCATTAGCATCCTAGGTGGTTTGCTGGGAGCACTGGCAACAATGAGTGCAAGGAGCCATTGGGGATCTCTATTTAGCCATGACAGAGAAATTATTGATGGGGTGAGGAAGATGATGACAGTGATGGCACTGGTGGAGTTGGTTAATTTCCCAGTGGCTGTATGTGGTGGTATAGTTAGAGGGACAGCAAGGCCATGGTTGGGGATGTCAGCCAGTCTTGGAGGATTTTACCTTGTTGCATTGCCCCTGGCTGCTTTTCTGGCTTTCAGTGGAAAGCTGGGACTTGTTGGCCTGTTGCTGGGGTTTCTGGTGGGCTCTGCGGTCAGTGCAATCTTACTGGTGGTGTTTGTCATGTGCATCAATTGGGCAAAGGAAGCAGGAAAGGCAGAGAGATTGGCTGGAGTAGGTATTGTGGTTGGAGATGAAAATGGAGTGGAACTTGCAGAAGGTAACAGAGTGTAATTGGGTGTGATTAGTACGCAGACCAGTTAGAATGTTATTTTCTGCTCCTCAACCCACAAGGGGATTAAGCTCAGTGATCGTAGAAAAAGATCTCATTACAGAAACAATCACCCTCAAGTCAGTAGCTTAATTCCTCCTTTGCAATGTAGATGTCCAATCTGGGCCTGGGTTGCCTTCTTGAAAGATGTAGGATCCTTTGAACTCAAGGCATTCAAATATTAGGGGCATCAATTCAGATTATATTTAAAGATTCACCTTCAGTCTAACTTCAATTCGCGTGGATGCCTTCTTAAGCAAAGATAAGTCACTCCCGAAGACCTCAGAACTCGGAATCCTTCAAGGTAGTCTGCAGCTCTACATCATTTGCTTAATATTCTGAATTACAGAACCGGCATTAGCTAATAGCAGGTAATAGATCCTTAGAACAATCAAAACTTAATTCCCCAGCCCTCTTGCTGTTAGATTCAATTTTACCCAGAAGTCTAAGATACAAGCTTCATTGGAGCTACCTTCCCTTCCAAGTCATGAAACAGCGAATAATTCCAGAAAATGAGTTCATGCAAGTGATGCTTCCTTTGAAGGCTTGTTAATCCAATAAAAAAATTACTTTCTTTCTATGTTACTACAGATCCAGCAAAGATATGTTTAACATGATAACATTTAAAGGTGTGTGCCCCAAGATGCTTCACAGAGAACAGGAACCACCAACTCAACTGAAGTAGGATTGACATCAACTTGAAGTTTTTGCTCAATCCCCACAGAAATAACTGAGGTTTTAAGCTATGCAAATCAGTGAGGATACTGGAAGCCAGGATTTCTAGAACCTTGGTCTGAATACCCACATGCCTATGCTTCCAATCCACACCCTTCCATTTAAGAAAATGATTAATCTTTCATATCCAATCCCATCCACAATGCAAGCTCCAAGGCTGACTAAATAGATGAGGAGTCACCAGTGGCACTAAAGAATAATAGCAAGTAGCAACACGAGGTATTGCATACTTGTCCCCCCCAAGCCTGCCATTGTAACTGACACAGTCGTGGATTCTGGGTAGCCATTCTTTATTATTTTGATAACCCAGGTACTAAACTTTTTCATAACCATTAACTGCAGTTAATTATTCCCCATAGAGTAGGGCTGCCGCAGGGGCATGTTACAGAGTTGCTTATAAATGTCAAAAACGAAGTCACAACTGATGACCTTCTCTTTAGCCTGTGGCCCTGTGCATGTTGACTTCATCTCTAATATGGTAATTGAAGACTCATTGATCCATGATGGGTTATTACATTACGTTTGGCTCACTTTTATCATGTAAAAGGAGGAATCAAGCTATGCTCTTCAGTTGAAGTTGAATGCCGTGTAATAGCATGGGCTAGTTATGAAATCATGGATTAGAATACTGGAGGACAATATAGCTATGTTTTTCTAGGCTAGACCGTGAAATCATGACATTTAAATTCTAAAAAAAAACTTTCAAGATTCAGAAAACATGCACATAGATCAATTCAGGCAATTTAGAAGATGGCAGTTCATCGGTTACACTTACATGACTAAAAAACTTCACATAAAGAACTTAAAGCATTAGACTCTAGCCATCAGATAGTCTTTCCATAAGAACACAGCTTTGAGTGTTTCACCTACCATTTTAATCCCCTTGGATAACGAGAGGGGATTTTAGGGGACCTACAGGAGAAGGGTAAGGGGAAGAAGGGAATAAAAAGGAAAGAAAAGAGAAGGTTGTGGGGGTTTCAGCTGTAACATTAGACACTTGGATGAGGAAAGATAGAAGGAAAAAAAGAAAAGAAAGACGGGGATTTCCCATAACGAGGAACTGGAAATAGAAGATAAGAAAGAGGAAGGGAGAAATTTTGCTTCAAGAGAGAAGAAAGGGATGGAAGCGGATATCAATAATTTCTGGACAGCAAAGGAAGAGAAGGAAAAGAGCCAGAATTTCGAAACACGAATCTCCATGGGCTGTAAGTAACTTCCAATCCTTAGTGTTTAGAGTGGTTATTTCATACTTTTAAGATTATACAATGTTGATGTTTTCATCATGTTAAGGGTTTAGAAATTGTTAATAAAGTCAATAAGATGAAAAGTTAATATAACAATTTGCAAGGTTTTATATAATAAGTAACGAATTGATTACTATATATTGATGAGCATAATTAGGGAGATGAAATTGTAAGTGGATTCTTACAATGAAGTTGAAGGAAATAATCCTTGCATGCCACTAATTTAGCAAAACGTGCCACAAATCCTTGCCACTAATTTAGCAAACGTGCTAAATTAATCTTGCCACTAATTTAGCAAACGTGCTAAATTAATCTTGCCAGTATTTTAGCACATGTACAGTATTTTTAGCATACCATGTTTAGGTTAGTTACCTTGTGTGATCGGCCTGATTGAAGGCAGTCTTTTCTTTCCATTTTGTTCTCCATTTAGTTGTCTTTAAAAGCAGAGAATTATACAATGAAAAGTAAGCCAAAAAAAGTTTTTTGCAGCTTCAATTCGTGTGAGTAATCTTGTAGCTTAGCTGTGAATCTCGTCGGCAACGTGCGCGTTGAATCTTCGGCGAGGTTCTAACAAGTGGTATCAGAGCGAGGCTATCAAAGATGTCTGGGAAGAAGGTCAACGACGGCGCTTCCAAAGATGGTGTGGTGTACCAGCGGGTGATTCGTGAGGTGAGCGGTGGGAGTAAGTATCCTGTCCTCACCAAGACCAATTACTCAGAGTGGGCACTCCTGATGAAGGTGAAGTTGAAGGCGAGAGCGTTGTGGACCGTCATCGAGGATGGCGCCGATCCGCAAGAGGAGATGATGGCGCTGGACGCCTTGTGCAGCGCGGTGCCACCAGAGATGATTCCGACGATCGCCAAAAAAGGAGACGGCAAAGGAGGCCTGGGACACGATCGCGACCTTGAGGGTCGGAGATGATCGAGTGAAGAAGTCAACGGCGCAGCAGCTTCGCCGAAAGTTCGATCTCGCCGTATTCGAGGACGGCGAGACAGTCGAGGACTTCGCGCTACGCCTGAACAACATGGCGGCACAACTCGCCACCATGGATGAAGAAGTGGAGGAAGCCAAGGTTGTCGCAAAGATACTCCGAAGCCTGCCACCCCGGTTCAAGCAGATCGCCATTGCGATTAAGACATTGCTCGATATTTCGACCATGTCTGTCGCCGATCTCACCGGGCGTTTGAAAGAGGCCGAGGAGGCGTTCGAAGAAGCGCCGGCGTCATTACAACATGAGGGAAAGCTGTACCTCACGGAAGAGGAGTGGGACGCGCGACGGAAGAAGCGCGAGACGGAGAACCACTCCGGCGGCGGTGCAAGCGGTGGCAGAGGCAGAGCAGGACGGCGCGGAGGAGGAAGACGAGGACGCGGGCGCGCACGCGGAGACTCATCACCAGGTGGGCAGTCAAAACCCACTGGGGACGAGTGCCGGCGTTGCGGGAAGATGGGTCACTGGGCTCGCGAATGCCGATCCAGACCCAAACAGGAGCAAGCCCATACCGTCCAAGATGAGGCAGAAGCCTCGCTCCTACTCGCGAAAATCTCGTCCATTTTCCCGCCGCCGAAATCTGAAGTGCAATCTTCCGATGGAGCCCCAGCGACCTCACCGCTGACTGATGTTCCACTCTCGCAGTCTGGATCGGTCAGGTTGGGAGCGGAACAGAGGCATGACGGCTCCGAATCAGAGGCGACGACACACACCCAGATCGAGATCTGGGAGCAGCAAGTGTTCACTCAACTCGGAGAAGAGAAGAATCGGGAGGCGGAGTCCTGGGTCCTGGACACTGGCGCGACGAATCACATGTCCGGATCAAGGACCGCATTCTCGAGGATGGACACGGCGGTACTCGGCACCGTGCGGTTCGGCGATGACTCCGTGGCGCAGATAGAAGGCCGGGGGACCATCACTTTCTCCTGCAAGAACGGCGAGCTCCGATCGTTCCCCGGTGTCTATTTCATCCCTCGACTAACTACGAACATTGTAAGCGTAGGACAGCTCGATGAAAGGGGCTACAAGATTGACATCAAAGACGGAGTGATGCAAATCAGGGAACCCGATGGAAGGCTGCTGGCAATGGTGAAGCGGGCGGCCAACAGACTGTACACCTTCCACGTCAAGATAGCAGAGACAAGATGCTTGGCGGTGCACAGTCGCGGCGACGAGGTGGCGTGGCGCTGGCACGAGCGGTTCGGGCACGTCAACATGACAGCGCTCCGGAAGCTAGCTCGGGAGGAGTTGGTACGCGGCTTGCCTGTGATAGGGCAGGTAGAGGAGCTGTGCGAGGCGTGCCAGGCCGGCAAGCAGCGGCGAAACCCGTTCCCGGCTCAGGCAGAATTCCGGGCAAAGCAGTGCCTTGAGCTGGTACACGGTGACCTGTGCGGCCCAATTGCGCCGGCAACACCAAGGGGAAACAAGTACTTCTTGCTCCTGGTGGACGATCTCAGCAGATACATGTGGCTAGCCGTGATTCCTTCAAAGGATCGTGCAGCGGCCGAAATCAAGGAGATCCAAGCTCGAGCGGAAGGCGAGTCCGGGCTCAAGCTGAAGGCGCTCCGCACTGATCGGGGCGGCGAATTCACCGCAGCCGAGTTCGCGGAGTACTGCGCAGCCGAAGGAGTCCATCGCCAACACACCGCGCCGTACAGCCCACAACAGAATGGCGTCGTCGAGCGTCGAAACGGCACGGTGATGGCGACGGCGAGAAGCATGCTCAAGGCGAAAGGATTGCCCGGATGGTTCTGGGGCGAGGCGGTAAGCACTGCAGTATATGTGCTCAACAGGTGCTCGACGAAGAGCGTGGACAGCATGACGCCGTTTGAGGCGTGGCACGGGAAGAAGCCGGCGGTTCATCACCTCAAGACGTTCGGATGCATCGTGTACGTCCGCAACACGACGCCGCATCTGAAGAAACTCGAAGATCGGGGGCGCAAGATGATCTTCGTCGGCTACGAGCGCGGCTCCAAGGCCTACCGTGCTTACGATCCTGTCACGAAGCGTGTCCATGTGACACGCGACGTGGCGTTCGACGAGCAGGTCCAGTGGGACTGGGGTGCCGGCGGCGACGATGGAGAGCCGAGTGGCGGTGACGACGTCTTCACGATTGAATACGCCACCACGGGCCAGGCAACTCCGACGGCTGTCGATACAGAAGAGGCGCCAGCACACCAGACTCCCGGGGGGCCTGACAACGTAGCGGAGCAACACGATGATCTTGTCATCACTGGAACGGACCGCGACGACCTCAGGGTGTTCAAGAACGAGATGGCGGCGGCATTCAAGATGAGCGACCTCGGCCTACTTCACTACTACCTCGGGATCGAGGTGAAGCAGAGCGCGAGCGGCATCTCGCTCAGTCAAGGAGCATACGCCGCGAAGATCTTGGAGAAAAGCGGCATGGCAGGATGCAATCCTTGCCAAACACCCATGGAGGCGCGGCTGAAACTAAGCAAGCAGAGCACGGAGTCACCGGTGGACGCTACAGCATACAGGAGTTTCATCGGGAGCTTAAGGTATCTGGTGAATACCCGCCCTGATCTTGCGTTCTCAGTCGGATATGTTAGCCGTTTTCTGGAGGAGCCAAAGGAGGATCACCTTACAGCGTTGAAACGGATTCTTCGTTATGTGGCGGGAACAAGCAACTGGGGGCTCTGGTTCGGCAGGAAGAAGGGAAATCAAGCCCAGCTAACAGGTTTCAGCGATGCTGATTTTGCTGGAGACGTTGATGCTAGAAAGAGCACAACTGGAGTCATCTTCATGCTGGCGGAAAGCCCAATTTCATGGCAGTCGAAGAAGCAGCGGATCGTGGCGCAATCCAGCTGTGAATCGGAGTACATTGCTGCGGCAAATACGACCTGCCAGGCGTTGTGGCTCGCTCAAGTGCTGGGAGAAGTGCAGGGGTCCAAGCCGAGCGCTCCTCTGCTCAAAGTGGACAACAAGTCAGCCATCGCCCTGATCAAGAACCCGGTTCTCCATGAACAGAGTAGGCACATCGAGGTAAAGTACCATCTGGTCCGAAAATGCGAAGAAAAGGGTCTAATCAAGGTACAGTTCGTCAGGAGTGAAGAACAACTCAGTGATATCCTGACGAAGTCATTGGGCAGGGCAAAATTTCAAGAATTTTGCTCAAAGATCGGCATGATCAATGTGGCTGAAGGTGCACGACAAGGCTTAGGAGGAGATTGAAAGAAATAATTCTTGCATGCCACTAATTTAGCAAAACGTGCCACAAATCCTTGCCACTAATTTAGCAAACGTGCTAAATTAATTTTGCCATTAATTTAGCAAACGTGCTAAATTAATCTTGCCAGTATTTTAGCACATGTACAGTATTTTTAGCATACCATGTTTAGGTTAGTTACCTTGTGTGATCGGCCTGATTGAAGGCAGTCTTTTCTTTCCATTTTGTTCTCCATTTAGTTGTCTTTAAAAGCAGAGAATTATACAATGAAAAGTAAGCCAAAAAAAGTTTTTTGCAGCTTCAATTCGTGTGAGTAATCTTGTAGCTTAGCTGTGAATCTCGTCGGCAACGTGCGCGTTGAATCTTCGGCGAGGTTCTAACAGAAGTTGCATTGTGATTTGACTCCTTATATTGTAGAGGAAAGATTAAATTAGATCTACTAATCTAGTGTTAATTCTGTTGAATAATTGTATCACCAATAACTGTGATGAGCTATAGAAAAGAGAATGATTAATTTAACAAGATTGTAAGAACAAAGTTCTAATCGGTTGTTATCAGTAAGAGATTGATAAAGTAATTTATATGAGAACTGCATTATTGGGGAAGTCAAATTTATTATTAAAAGGATTCTTCATGAGTGTATTAAAAATACACTGAATTGACTAGGATAACATTATTATGTTCCCTGGATCAATTGTTTGTGACTTGGGCTTTCTGAGTTTATTACAAGTAAACCATAGATAAAGCTAGATATATGCAAGTGCAGTGCTCCCATTAACATCAAAATGTGACTACAATATTCTTCAACCACTTGTCTGTGTGCGTGAATGCTTGCCTCGATAATGCAATACAGTCATTTGGATAAATCAGCATTTAACACATCATACGACTTGTCCTCAAGAATTCTTGCCTTGATAATGCCAATGCGATCATTTGAATAAATCTCCACTAATATAATTCAATCTTTGGGGCTGATGGACTACTGCCATATCCTCCTGACGCTGTCAAATTGACCCTCGTTATCTAAGTGTCATCATCTAGGATCTCAACTATAATTATATTTGTTTAATCCTACTCAAACCTCTACAACTATAATAACTTTCATTAAATTAAACTTAACTATATTTCTAAATATCAAGTTGATTTGAGAGTCATCTAGAGGATTATGTAACATTTTTTCTTCTTTTCAGAGCAACGTAAACTTTTCTGAAGTTCGAGTCCTTGTAGGAAGAGAGAGGAAGTCGACGAGGATCAGCACAAGTCGACAAGGATCAGCACAGCAGCCAGCAAAATCAGCAGGAGAACGGTCGACCGGTCAGGTCGACCGTCCGCATCAGCAGCAGATCGGTCGACCGGTCCGGTCGACCGACGTGCACAACATGCACAAAGGAGTAGCGGTCGACCGCAGAAGGAGAGCGGTCGACCGGGCAGAAGGAGAGCGGTCGACCGCCCGGTCGACCGACTGAAAGTGCCTAACTCTCGGTTAGGCACGGTCGACCGGCACGGTCGACCGGTGCATATGGTCGGTCGACCGACAGTCGGGTCGGGCTGTTTCGGGAAAGTGCTGAATTAGAAATCTGTTTAGGTTAAGAGCGGATTTCTAGGGTTTTTTGAGATGTGAATGAAAGATGCAGAGCTCTATTTCATTACCATTGCTGCAAACATTGTATTGATACACAAAAATCAATAGAAACCTCTCTCTTTCTTGCCCGGAGGACGTAGGCGAAAAGGCCGAACCTCGTTAAATCTGATTTGTGTTCTTTCTCTGGGATTGTGTGTTATCTGCTGTTGGTGGATTGTTCTTTTGCATTTGAGATCTAGGGTTTCCTCTATTTGGTTGTTGCTCGGCGCGCAACAAGTGGTATTAGAGCATCCCAGGTTCTTCGTGGGATTTTCTGGCGATTCGGAGAGCATCGGATGCTGATCTGGTGGAGATCGTGTGTCGATCTCAGATCAGCTTTGGTCTTGTTCGTGGGATCGTGTGTCGATCTCAGAACAGCGCAAGGAGTGCTCAAGGAATCATTGGTGGAGTAGATCTGGACAGAAACTCATTCTAGGGTTTCGTGAGAAGGTAAAAAAAATCTGATTTTTATCACAGTTTCTTATCTATCTCCGTTTGGTATTCCGCATAAATAGAGGATCCAGTTAGAGAGATGGCAGAAGAAAGTACATCAGTTAGGACCATGAATCCTCATCCGAGGATTGACGTGGTGAAGTTTAATGGCACTAACAATTTTGAGATGTGGAGGTGCGAGGTGATGGATGCCCTAAATGCATCGAACCTCGAGGATACTCTACTTCTGGAGAAGAAGCGAAGCACAACCACTGAAGAAGAGTGGGAGAAGATGAACCGATCTGCGTGTGACTTGATTAGATCGTGTCTAACACAAGACATCAAATATCTTGTGTTACACGAGACATCTGCGAAGCAGTTGTGGGAGATCCTTGAAAGGAAATATCTGACCAAGAGTATTGAAGCGAGATTGCAGCTGAGGAGCAAGCTGTACGGTTTCAGATGAAGAAGGGATGCTCCGTGAATGAACATCTAAATCGCTACACGAAGCTTCTTACGGATTTGGTCAATATGGATATCAAGATAGATGAAGAAGACAAGGCGGTAATCCTCTTGAACTCTCTCCCTGCGGAAGAGTATGAGACATTCACCTTAACCTTCATTAATGGAAGACAGACTCTTGACTATCATGAAGTGTCGTCTGCTTTGGCAAATTATGAGACGAGGAGAAAGGAGAGACAGCCTTCTCAGTTAAGCTCATCAGCAGAGGCGCTAGCAGTAAGAGGCAGGGGTTCATATGGGAAGGGAAAAGATGATAGAGGGAGATCGAAGACCAGGCTGGGTTTTCGAGATCTGAAGAAGAACCAGTGTGCCTTCTGTAGAGAATTAGGGCACTGGAAGGTTGACTTTCCAAAGTTCAAAGGGAAGAAGAAGGAGTCGAAGACTGAGGCAAATCTTGCAAAGGTGGTTAGTACTCATAGTAGTAACTCACAGGCAGGTGGATCAGACTCAGACTCGTCAGTTTTCTCATTCTCAGTCACTACTCCCATCGTTGGCTACTCAGGAGAAAATGAGTGGATTCTGGATACTGGCGCTACATACCATGTGTGTCCTAATAGGGAATGATTTTCTAGCTTTGAGAAGTTGGAGGGGTGTTCAGTCGTTATGGGCGATGATTATCCATGTATTATGGAGGGTGTAGGGACAATCCAGAAAAAGATGTTTGATGGGATGGTAAGGGAACTGAAAGAAGTGAGGTATGTACCTCAATTGAAGAGAAACTTAATCTCTGTTGGAGCTTTGGAATCATTAGGCCTTGTGGTGTCAATTAAGGAAGGAGTCCTGAAGATGGGCTCGATGGTGGTATTGAAGGCCGATCGCAGGAACAATCTTTACTACTTGAATGGTAGTACTGTTACAGGACAAGTGGCGGCTTCTACCAGTTCAGATGAAGACTCAACCAGGCTGTGGCACATGAGGTTGGGACATGCAGGAGAAAAATCGTTGCAAACTCTTGCAAGGCAAGGGTTATTGAAGGGTGCCGGAACCTGCAAGATGGAATTCTGTGAACACTGTATCATCGGGAAGAAGACCAAGGTGAAGTTCGGCACAGCAACACATTGCACCGAGGGGATTCTAAATTATGTTCACACTGACGTTTGGGGACCTACCAAGACTGCATCAATTGGAGGTAACCATTACTTTGTGTCGCTTATTGATGACTATTCTAGGCGTTGCTGGGTATATACCATGAGACACAAAGGGGAAGTCCTAGAACTGTTTGTGAAGTGGAAGAAGAACTTGGAGAGAAGTACGGGAAGGAAAATCAAGGTCCTCCGTTCAGATAATGGAGGAGAATACAAGTCTGATCCTTTCCTTCAGCTATGTCTTGATCAGGGCATAGAGAGACACTTCACAGTGAGGGAGACACCGCAACAGAATGGGGTAGCAGAGAGGATGAACAGGACTTTGCTAGAGAAGGTCCGGTGTATGTTGTCCAATGCCGGTTTATCAAAGAACTTCTGGGCTGAGGCTTTGGCATATGCATGCTACCTTGTGAACAGGTTGCCGTCGTCTGCGATAGGGGGGAAAACTCCCCTCGAGGTTTGGTCGGGAAAAACATCTGCTGACTATGATTTGCTAAGGGTGTTCGGTTGTCTAGCCTATTATCATGTCAAAGATGATAAGTTAGACCCAAGAGCAAAGAAGGGTGTGTTCGTCGGTTTCAAGAGGGGAATCAAAGGGTTCATAATCTGGGACCCAACGGACAAGAAGTTTCTTCTCAGCAGGGATGTCACTTTTGATGAGGCTTCTATGTTGAAGCCTAAGGTCTCTCAGCAGGTGGAGACTAGCAAGACCAAAGATGTATCGCAGCAGGTGGAGAATGATGCAAATCCACCATCTCTAGAAAGTTCAGCATCGGTGAGGATCATACCTAGGGTGACACAGGGTAATGATCAAGCAGTTGAAGAAGATGCTGATGATGAAGAAGGTCAAGAACAGGTCATGGGTAATGTTCCTGACTCTACTGCAGTTGAAAGACTAAGAAGAAATATAAGGAAACCAGGTTGGCTCACTACAGATATGATCGTAGCGTATGCACTTCCGGTCGTTGAGGAGGCTATCACGTCCACCTTCAGAGAAGCTGAAATCAGTTCGGAGTCGAAGATGTGGAAAGAAGCCATGAAAGAAGAGATGAAGTCTCTCTACAAGAACGACACTTGGGAACTCACTAGGTTGCCCAAAGGAAAGAAGGCGATAGGCTGTAAGTGGGTGTATGCCAAGAAGCAAGGATCTCATCATGAAGATATGGTGCGCTACAAGGCCAGATTGGTAGCAAAAGGCTATGCTCAGAGGGAAGGAATTGACTACTATGAGGTATTTTCACCTGTTGTAAAGCATTCGTCAATTCTTATCATATTGGCTTTGGTGGCACAGTACGAGTTGGATCTTGATCAACTCGATGTAAAGACCGCCTTTCTCCACGGCGATCTAGATGAAGAGATCTACATGACTCAGCCAACAGGGTTCAAGACTGCAGGGAAGGAAGATATGGTGTGTAAGCTGAAGAAGTCGCTGTATAGACTAAAACAATCTCCAAGACAGTGGTACAAACGGTTCGACAGGTTCATCAGAGGGAAGAAGTACACACACAGCCACTATGACCCATGTGTGTACTACAACAAGCTACCGACAGGGGAGTATATCTATTTACTTCTGTATGTAGATGATATGCTTATTGCTTCAAGGTCTAGATCTACGATTGATGCACTGAAGAGGGATCTATCTTCTGAGTTTGAGATGAAGGATCTTGGTGAAGCAAAAAAGGTGCTAGGCATGGAAATCACAAGAGACCGAAGGGTTGGCAGGGTGAACTTGACTCAGAAGGGGTATTTGCAAAAGGTACTTCAGAGGTTCAACATCGGCAAGGATGCGAAGTCTGTAAGTACACCACTGGCTCCTCATTTCAAGTTATCTGCTAAGATGTCTCCAAAGAATGTTAAAGAACGTGAGTACATGACTCACGTCCCATATGCTAGCGCAGTCGGTAGTCTTATGTATGCTATGGTGTGTACGAGACCAGATCTGTCACAAGCTGTCTCTATGGTCAGTAGATATATGCATGATCCGGGACAGGGTCATTGGGAGGCAGTGAAGTGGATTCTGAGGTACATCAAAGGTACCATTGATGTCGGTCTGGTATTTGAGAAGGACTCCACGGGGAAGCAAGATTGTATCGGATATGTTAATTCTGACTATACTGGTGACCTTGACAAGCGCTGGTCTATAACGGGGTATGTTTTTACATTCTCTCAAGCACCGGTGAGTTGGCGCTCCACACTACAGTCTACCGTCGCATTGTCTACCACAGAGGCCGAGTATATGGCCATGACGGAGGGTATGAAGGAGGCAATTTGGCTTCAAGGCTTGCTTGATGACTTGGGGGTGGATCAGGATCTTCTGAAGATCAACTGTGACAGTATGAGTGCTATTTACTTATCCAAGAACCAGGTATATCATGCACGGACGAAGCACATCGATGTCAGGTTCCATTTTGTTCGGGAGATTCTAGATGACGGTGATATTGAGCTGCTGAAGATTCACACATCAGAAAATCCCGCCGACATGCTTACCAAGGTGGTGTCAGGAGTCAAGTTTGCACATTGCAAGGCTTTGCTCCACGTCCTTCATGTAGCTTGTTGAAGCTCCTTTGGATGAACTACGGATGGCTTGATCCCTTGGGCAGGGTACGTAGGCAACCACACTGGTGCAGCCACCTTCGAGTCGATGGTCAGTTCGGCTCAGATTTGGAGAAATCTTCACCGAGTGGAGAATTGTAGGAAGAGAGAGGAAGTCGACGAGGATCAGCACAAGTCGACGAGGATCAGCACAGCAGCCAGCAAAATCAGCAGGAGAACGGTCGACCGGTCCGGTCGACCGTCCGCAGCAGCAGCAGATCGGTCGACCGGTCCGGTCGACCGACGTGCACAACATGCCAAAGGAGTAGCGGTCGACCGGTCCGGTCGACCGCAGAAGGAGAGCGGTCGACCGCCCGGTCGACCGACTGAAAGTGTCTAACTCTCGGTTAGGCACGGTCGACCGGCACGGTCGTCCGATGCATATGGTCGGTCGACCGACCGGTCGACCGACAGTCGGGTCGGACTGTTTCGAGAAAGTGCTGAATTAGAAATCTGTTTAGGTTAAGAGCGGATTTCTAGGGTTTTTTTAGATGTGAATGAAAGATGCAGAGCTCTATTTCATTACCATTACTGTAAACATTGTATTGATACACAAAAATCAATAGAAACCTCTCTCTTTCTTACCCCGAGGACGTAGGCGAAAAGGCTGAACCTCGTTAAATCTGATTTGTGCTCCTTCTCTGGGATTGTGTGTTATCTGCTGTTGGTGGATTGTTCTTTTGCATTTGAGATCTAGGGTTTCCTCTATTTGGTTGTTGTTCAGCGCGCAACAGTCCTAACTTAAACTGTTCCGAGGGATTAAAAGCACATGCCATAGATCTAGTTTTTCTTAATCACCAATTTCCAGTGATCTTTCTTTATTAGATTCTTATGCATGTGTTGCTCATGCGCAAGAGTGATGTCCAGCGCACACCCTCACCCATTATCTTTATTTTTATTTACCATATATAAGGTCAAAACTTGGGAATGTGTCTATTAATACAAGATCATGTCTTATGTTGTATGTGGAAATACTTGAAAAGGGATTACATTACCCCTTATTAAATTGCCAACTTTGTTTAGTAAAAAACTTTTATTAGAATTTAGCATATTCCTATCTTGCACTTCCAGTGCAATCTCAAGTTAAACAATAGAAAAATAGTGGGACCACAACTTCGCTTGCTCAGCTATCTAGTCAGTTTTTAACACATAGTTGCTCCTTCCAGAACTTAGATGTGAGATGGGACCCATCCATAAGGATATCCAAATATGAGAAGATCCCTCACAACGCGTAGAATATGGGTAATCAATCTTCTATGCCTTTTAAATTGTTTAAAATAGCGGCAAGTTGTGGCGGGCCCAATGCTTAGTGCCTTGCTGACTAGGGGAGAAGGAAACTTTAAAGAAAAATAAAATTTGATGGAAAGAAGGGGAAAAAACAATGCTTACATATCTTCACCGATTCACCATTCCATTCGTCCCCTGCCAGAGACTGGTTGCCTAGGGCTGTCGCCCCCTCTATCTGCCGCTACTCTGAGAGAGAGAGAGAGAGAGAGAGAGAGAGAGACTTAAACTTGTAAGTTATAAGAAGTTAACTGAACCTGACTGAACCTGAGAGAGAGAGAGAGGGGGGAGAGAGAGAGAGAGGGAGACTTAAACTTGTAAGTTATAAGAAGTTAACTGAACCTGACTGCTCTCTCTCTCTCTAACACAACTAGCAGCAATAGAGACAGGTGTAAGGAGCAAGCCCCCCCACGTAGCGATGGCGAGCCTCTAGCAGGAGGAAACAACGTCGCGTGGTGACGAGAGAGATGGCAGGCGTCCAGGTTACGCCTTTTCTTCTTTTTTTGGCGAAAGCTCATCCCCAAAGTGACGCGGCCTAGAGATCTAGGCACGCACTTAGCCAGCCAACCAAGCCATTTTTTAAAAACATGCCCTTTTATAACTTATTGATTATGCTAAACATATGCAAGTTCATCTTTTCCCCATTAACATCAAAGTATGCCTCTCCGTTATACTTCAATCACTTAAATTTAAGATGCTCGCAGTGATAATGTCAATACAGTTATTTTGAATATATGAATGAACTTACTCCCATCACTTGATGGGATTAAGAAGTCATTAGAAGAGATAAAAGAGAGTTTCTTTCTTGATATTCATTAGTTTTCGAGTTGAATTATTATCCAAGGTCATTAGGTATTTTTATTTACTTTTTTGGATTTTTCATTAATTGTTTAGGCTATTTAGAATCTTTTTTCTAGTAAGAGTATTTTTGTAATTTTTTTAATCCCAACCCTGTATATGTTTATGTAGGTCACCTAGAGGGGGGTTGAATAGGTGGCAAGCTAATATAATGATAATCTAATGCGGAATTAAAAACTATTTATGCAAACTAAAACTATTTAGCTAAACACACAAGTATAACACAAAATTGTAGCCGAATTCCCGGTGAAGGGCTCTGAACTATCTCCTCAAGATTCCTCTAGATTAAGAGTTGAGGTGCTACTATGGCTCTATTGGTTGAAAACAAGTGTGAGCAAACAATCTCAAGCATATAACAATATAGCACAAGATATATCAAGCATATAAAGATATAAGTAAAGTAAGCATGCAAGATATAAATATAAGTGAGAGATAGAGAGAAAGCAATCGCAAACACGAGATATTTGTTTCGAGGCTCGAGCACCCTTACTCTATGTCCCCGCCTTCAACACTATGAAGGATATCCACTAAAACCGATTCCACCGGATCACTCGGTGCCGCAACACCTACAAGGAGTTCACACTAGAACTCTTGGACTCACTAGTCCCTCTCTTGTTCCCGCATGAACAACACACGCAAGCACACTAGCTTGCCGAGGCCGCACCTCTACACCGAGCTCCTACAAGAATTCGAAACAATACAAACCCGCAAATTCGCCTCCTCAAATACAAAAATGAACACTTTGGTGATCTCAACACTTTGATCACCTCAAACGCTCTCACAACAAAGATCCCTAAAGGATTGATGTAACAATGGATAGCTCAAGTATGTGTGAGAAAACTAGATAGATTAGTGGAGGAGAAATTCAAGAAATCTCTTTTGCAAAACACTCTTGAAAACTCTCCTTTTGATATAGAAGTTTTAGCTCTAAAACAAATGGAGAAAACTTTTAAGATAGATAGGAAAAACTAGCTCAAAAACTCTCTTCAAATCTTATCTAAAACAGCCCAGGGGAACCCCATTTTATAGGCTCCTGTTGACTGAGTTTTCCTGCACACAAAAATAAAGTATTAGGTTTAAGAATTAAAGGTGTGCGAGGTTCTCAATACTAATCCGCGGTAGCAATGGCTATGCGGGTCGTGATCCTCAGGGAGGGACTGCGATGGAAGCGTTAAGCAAGTTTCTCTAAAGTTTTTATTTTTATTAGTTAAATTAGAAAGGAAGTGGTATTTACAATGGGTGGTATTTACAGTGAAGTGGAAGAGAAGAATTTAGGAAGATGTGGATCTAAACTAAAGGAAGAAAAGAAAGAAAACACGTACAAACCTCTTTAGCCTGCTTACCTTTGATCCGTGCGATGATGTACCTGTTCTCAGAAGACTTGCAAGTATGGCGTATAGGAAGTTAATCGCCATAAGCCATCAAGAGATCTTCGTTGGCTAGGCAGTCTCGAAGCAGTTGGGTCTCATTGTTCACAAGGCATTAGAGAACAAAATAAAAGAAAGAAAAATAGAAACAGAGAAACACAAGAATAAACAAAAGATGAAATACATAAAATAATAACAAAAACGAACCTTAAACGGATTTCATTAACAATGGAAGATAAGCGGGCTTATACCGCTGTCACCTCAGTACAAGCGAAGACTCCATCCTCCATGAAAGTTTCCTCCACTCAAAGTTTACAAAATAAAACGAAAATAAAATCTAACCTAGAAACTAAACCCTAGCTTTTGGCCCTTGGCTCGCCTCTGGACGCTCTGTACGTTGCACTGCAGGGGGTATTTATAGGAGCAGAAGGAGGTAGAGTCCCAATACAACTCTCCCACGAAAGCTGATCCCCAGACTCGTCAGAAATGCCGCGGAAATGGGAAATTTGCCGCGGAAACGCGGCACTTTTGTAGCCAAATGCCACGCGCTTTGGCGCGTGGCCTTCTCTGGTCCGTCCATCTGGGTTTATCCTTCTAGAAATTGCATCCTGGCTCTTAATCTTTGGATTTGGATATAACTTGGGAATCAAGTTACCTAGATCCCAAATCTTTTCCACGAATTTCCTTCTCTTCTTTTAGCTTTTATCCTCATCCTGCAAGTGTTTAGGGTTGAATAGAAGTCTATCCTTCCCTCTTCTTTGTATTTGCAACTTTGGCCCTTGTGTATTTGCAATTTTGACAATTGATATTTGCACTTTTACTCTTGGGCTTCAAATATGGGCTTGGATCTGGGCTTTTGGGCTCTTTAAGCTTTATTTATTGTTAAAATAATAATTCGAGGCCTGCACACAATAAATTACAAATTATTAATAAATGTGCAGAATTAAATGAATAAATATGAAAATGTGATGGTAAATATGATGATAAAAATGCACTTTTCACTACCAATCACACCCCCACACTTATCTTTTTGCTCGTCCTCGAGTAAAACAAAGAAAAGAAAAAGAAAAGAAGAATTAATCTAACCTAACTCACTTTCGTAGGAATCACGGTTGCACTTAGCACGTGCAACAAGCCGTTAAACCTCTAGGTTACCCTAGAGGACGAGTGTTGTCTCGTGAGGGTTTTCAGCGGATTAGTTTTCAGCGGATTATACCCACAAAATCCATAAAAAGGAAAATATTTGAATTATTATTGAAGAGACTAAGTAGTCTATAAGTTTTAGGATCCTCATTTTTATTCATTCTTTAAACTTAGTCTTAATAAAGTTAATTGTTTTCCATTTTAGGTAAGAATTAAAATTGAATTTCTAATATATTCTTTTTCGTTACCAAAAGTCATATGCATCCTTATGTTTTTACTAGGAATTCCTTAACTTGGACTCTCATGCCTCTTTATTATTTTTGTAACTTCATCTAATTTTCTTTCGTGTAAGCATCAAGGCTTCTTGAGGCCCTAATACCTAACTAATTGATTATTAGATGTGTTAATAAATTTTTTTTTTAGCATGTATAACTCATCTAATTTTCTTTTGTGTAAGTATCAAGGCTTCTTGAGGCCCTCATACCTAACTAATTGACTATTAGATGTGTTAATACATATCTCATATTTTTTAGTTTTATTTGGCTTTCTAATCCACCCATGTAGCGAACTTAAAGTCGGTGACTCCCAAACCGGTTGGTTTTAGGGCACCAGGTGAGAAAACACCCCGCGGACTCAAATTCGAGTGAACTAGGCCCCAAAACTAAGGACTTTATTTTATTTACTCACCTTTAGGCATGAATACTTATGCTTCTTGAGGCACATGTATCAGCTTAATTGGTGATTTTTTTTTTTTTTTTATGAGGCACAAGGTCTTTGTCTTAGAATCCTAGATATGCATTTGGTATGCACATTTCATTAAGGTAAAAATCAAGACTAATTATTTATTCAATTTCTCCTCCTATACCTAAAATTTAAACAATTTATTTATTTTGATCAAGTTTTTAGAAATCCTAATCATGATTTTCCTAATCCTTAAAACTAACTTAGATTTCTTTCAAAAAATAAGTCAAAGTATTATCCTTTTTATAAATTTTTTTTTTTTAAATTTTTTTTTATTAGCAAATTTTGTTAGTGTCTACCTATATTAGTATGTTAATAAAGCCCACCCCCACACTTATCTCATGCATTGTCCTCAATGTATGAATGAATGCATATATGCATGAAACAGAACAAGGAAGGCGGAAGTTACCTTAGGGTGGTGTTTCCGGAGGTGGTCTAATTGGTCCACGAAATGCGGCCCAAACAAGATAACGTGGTAGTTCACGGGACCTACCTTTATTGACCTCTTTTTTATTTACATATTTACAGTCCCCAGAATGAATAGGATCATGGAAGATCCTCTCGTGAAACTTACTCCCTTTACATGACCAGTCCTGGAAAATCATCACAGAGTCATGGTCTATACCTATGTCCAACAAAAGAATGTGACTTGGTAAAATGGTTGACTTGGACTCAAGAATGATAGGTTCAGGATCTAATACCGACTCAGGAAGGTAACTTAAATCAAGTAAGGGTTCAGGAGTCGGGCTAGGATCAAGAGGTGGGTCCAAGTCAAGAAATTGAAACTCAAGTCTACAATCATTTTCCCACAATGGAATGTGACTCAATATTGGTGATTCAAGTTCAGGAATGATAGGTGTGGGAATCAAAACTGACTTTAAAATATTACCTAAGTCGGGTAACAAAACAGGAGTCAATAATGATTCGGGAATTTGAACTTGATCATAGATTTGGGAATCTAGGTCACATATCTCATTAGTTTCAATCTCATAAAAATGGGAACTTGCCAATTTTTCCATGGGACTTTCAAAATTGCACAATTGGTCAAGTTCAATATGATCATCAAAAATGGGTGATTCAATTTCATGATCTATAGGTATGGGAATAAATGTTGGCTCAGAAAATTGGTCCAAATTGGGTAAGGATACTGGAGTCAACATAGATTCGAAGATGGAAACTGAATCGCAAAGTTGGGGATCGGGTTCACATTCATAATCTAATTCAATCTCATTGAAATTAAAACTAGCCAATTTGTCTAAGGATTGGGATTGAGCAAGTTCATATTGATGTGATGAAATTGAATTTTGATCAAGGTCTTCTAAACAGAATGATTCTTGGTTCCTATCAAGATGCTCAAGAATGTTTGAAAGTCTAGAAATTTGATCATTCATTGTATCTTACAACCGATCCACTTTTTCTTCTAACCCATCGAATAGATCAATGGAGGACTGAAACCTTGGTGATGTGGGAAAAGACGTATATGAAGATAATGGTTGAACAGGTGGTTGACCATATGGCTCAGGGGTGTTGAATCCCCATTGACTCTGTGAAGAGTAGTGATGATTATTCCAATCTTGTTCATAGTATTGGGACTGGGGCATGTAATGATTCGGATAAGACCAATCTGGCACACTAGGTTGGTTAGAGTTATGATATGCCGGGTTGGTAATATCCGAAAAAGAGGTTGGTGTATAATATGGATCCTCATTAAAATTGAAAAAATTATTGTTATAGGCCATATCACACAAAGCAAACAAAAGAAAAAAACAAACAAAAAAGAAAAATTTCTAACCTAAGTTAGGGTAGACCTAGACCTAGACCTAGACGACTCCTAACTGGTTAGACTGTCCACGGGAGGTAGGGTGTAGACTTTGACCACAAGTTAATCAGCCAGGTCGGGGCAAGAGTGGTGGGAGATTTTCCGTCAAAGACGTTCCTTAATTAAATAACCACCACACTTCGGGCTTTCGGCCCTCAATCCCCTTCCTAGACACTGATTTGGCAGGAGTCAACTTCCACACCGTTCCCCCTTAGGATAATCTCCTAATTGAGTCCGAGTGTCCCTAGGGCCAACATCTACTAATTTTTAAGTTAGGCTTGGGTTAGTGAGTGCTCGGGATATGATTTTTGGGCTAAGGAAGGGTGATGAAATCCCCACCTTATCTTGTTAATGGGTTATGCCCTTAAGATGAATTAGTGCAAGTGTACAAGATAAGTAGATAAGATTCACTCAAAGCAGAAAATCAACCAAGAGATGAGTCCTATTCTACATGCAATGCGTACGTACCTTGCTTCTCCAGCACTCTTCAACAGTAAAAATAAAGGAATTGAAAAGACACGTGCCTAATATGCAAACGTCTAATCAATTTTATCTTTAACAACAAATAATTTACTGTTGAATTAATTAGCAGTATACAGGTTTATCACAGAACAAACCCAACAGAGCAGAAAACAGTATTTGCAATTTGCAGAATCCTGCAAAAATTTCAGTGAGTAATTGTAACACCCGACTTAAATAAATCCGGATTATTACCTAAATGATTTTATTTAACAGTGTGACAATCATGTGTTAAGCTTAATCCAAATTTTTAGAAAATATTAAAATCATTTGTATATATTTATGTACACCTAAGTATCCTCATTTTCATATTTTAGTAATATGTATTTGGTACATATGTAATAAGGGTATAATACTTAAGAATACAATACCTAAATACATTTTATTTTTTTATATAAATAAATTGGAGTTGTGTGTTGGCAATTTGTGAGAAGAAAAAAAGGTGAGGTGGGCTTTAATTGAGAAGTCTTGGAAATTGCAAAGAGAGGTGGCAAGTTTTAACAAATTAGGGAATATATATAAAATAGGGAAAATAATCTTTTTCCTAAATTAACCTAACTATTCCCAAAACCCACTTCTTCTTCTTCTTTCGTCGACTGAGAAACAAACCCCAAAATTCTCTCCTCTTTGAATCCAGACACACTCTCTCTCTCTCTCTCTCTCTCTCTCTCTCTCTCTCTCACCCCCACCCCTTTCCACCCCAGCCGCGCAGCAAAGAGGCGACGGCCAGGGCGGCGCGGGCACGCGCGCGGGCGAAGCTGGAGGGCGCGCGCGAGCAGCAGGGGAGCCACGGGCGGCGCTGGGGAGCGAGCGCGGGCGTCGTTGGGGGGGGGGGTTGCTGCAGGCGGCGCGGGGGGGGAAGTGCGGCAGCAGCACGCCAAGGAGGAAGGGGGGGTTTTCGAGTTGGGTTCCGGGGAATCCGCGAATTGGATCGGATTCAGGATTCTTCAAGAAAGAATTGGGGAAAAACAGATTGTTATTTAAAGGTAAAAACCCTAGAAATTCTTAAATAAAGTTAGATTTTTATCATTGTTTAACTTAGGAAATTATTAATTTTAGGGCTTGTTCCGGCGGGCGAAATAGGCGGTGTGCTTCGCAAAGACGATCGTCAAACAAAGTGAGTAAATTAACTTCTATCTAATTAGAATTTAATCAAGACAAGAATTTGGATGAGTCATGCTTGTGATATTTTAAGTTCTTGCTATTGGTTTGTATAATTGATAGCAAAAAATCAACAAATTGACCTTATGTTCTAAAACTGCCAAATCTGTTAAAATATGTTAACTGAAAGTTTCAGTCCGGTTTGTTGTATTCTTTGAAATGAAGTATATCATGTTATATACCGTTAGAAAGGTGAAGAAGTCTAGTTTCTAATGGTCTTGACCGTGTCCCAATTGGATTCCTATGCAATGAATTATCATCAATTTACGATTGAGGGTCGAGTCTAAGAATGCGAATTTTGGTAAGTCCTAAACTTAAGTTGAACACACAGACTTGTTTCTACAACAACTAGTTATTATAATCATAATTTCAGTGGTGATTAATAAAAATAAGTATAACATAGCTAATCTTAATCTCCTCTTAGTCAAAAAGGTGTTAAGAACATGGATAGTAACTAAAAGTACTTGGTGAACTAGAAATTTTGTAAGGGTGGCCATGAACTCACTAATATTATACATGAACTCATTAATATTATACATCAGTAATTAACCTGAAATCTTGTTTTGGATTATGAAATCATGTGCTATTGATTAAATTATGATGGTGATTAGTCATTAGTTTATAATCAAGAATGAGATTATGTGGCCGTAGTTAAGTATGATTGATGGCCATGTACAAATGGTATGCTTAAAAACTTGCAACAATCAAGTCGACCTACTATGAGCCTTAATCCAAACCCTATGAACTTGATTGTGTGTGATATGATGGTATGTGTATAAATATATTTATGATATTGATGTGCATATGTAGATATGTATTGAAATTTTGTTTATACGGAGGAAGGGGCCGTGTGAGAACCGGTAGGAGGGGGAAGACGGTGAAATTTGCTTTATGCAATATATGTATATATTATTGGAGGAAGGGGCCGTGTGAGAACCGGCAGAAGGGGGAAGACGGTGATAACTTTATTTTAGTATTTGTGTATATTTATATGTTATTTGGAGGAAGGGGCCGAGCGCGAACCGGTAGGAGGGGGAAGACGGTGAAAATTATATTATGTGTATGAATATAATATATATATATATATTAATTGGAGGAAGGGGCCGAGCGAGAACCGGCAGGAGGGGGAAGACGGTGATAATTATATTCATTTCTATTATGTGCGAAAGTGTAAAAATAATAAGCTTTATTAAAGTTTTCATGGTAGTTGAGACATCTAACTTAAAATGGGGATATGTAATAGCACAGTGGAAACCAATTTAGTAAACTTATGTATCAACTTAAATCCAATTGGCATATGGAATTAGATTAGTATATTTTAAATGGTTTACTCACTGAGCTTTCAAGCTCATGTCTATTCATGTTGTAAATTTCAGGTTTGGACAAGGGTAAGAAGCCAATGTAAGTTCTATAATCCTTTGGATATGGAGTGATCGACCACTTTCATGTAGAACTTGTGATTAAAATCTACTTCATGTGTTGTTTACTCTTGTAACTGCTGATTATATGTATATGTGGGAACCTGATGCATGCAAAGAAATTTTGGGTGTGGGAATGTAAGTATAACTCTATGTATGGCTATTTGAATATAAATTGTGCAAGAACCTTGATTTCATATATGGAAAGACTTGGATAATGTTATGGTAAGTATAAGGCATTGTGGGAAAGGAAGTTGTAACTCCTTTGGTGATTGATGGGTGAATTTTAATTATGTTGATAAGTAGGCAAATTGTGCCGAAATGTTTTATTGGAGGTGTTGTGTCCATTGTGGATATTATATGTTGTGGTGTATATTGGCATGGTCTATGTTTTAGGGGAGGTGCTGCCGAAATTTCGAAGAAATATTATTGGATTAGTTCAGTATTATAAGAAATTACTGGGACCGTTACAGTTGGTATCAGAGCAAAGGTTTTAGTCTAAGGATAGACAAATTGTAGGGTTGTATGCACACTTTACATGTTTGTTGGTGGGAAAACTAGGGAGGTTAATACTAGACTATGAAGTTTAAGTGTGTGGGTTCCCTGAAATATATGATATTTGCCTGTTCTCCTACGTTCCAATTCGGGTACCCGCATACTCTAATTTGAACGGATCCTACGAGAGGTGCGGGCCTATTGTGTGGATCTCCAGTGGTATGGGATACTGAGATTGGAGAGTAAGTAAAATATCAGATAAATCAGGGGTAACTCAACTAGAAGGTAACTGAAATTGGTAAAATAATTACAAGTTTTTCTATTGATATAATTGTATAGATCTATGTGATTGATCTATTATATTTTGAGGATTGGGAATGAAAACAAGCTAATATGAAACCTTATCCTTTCAGATGGGAGATTCTAGCACACCCGAGTTGTCATCAGAGGGCTCAGATATGGAAAGTCAAAGTTGGAGTGCAAACAGTATGGACTGGGACTATGAGTCTGACGAAACGGATCCAAAGACTATTTTTAGTGGACCCAAGGGCAGTCCTAATGTGACGAGGGTAGCAAAACGCAACAAGGAAAATACCATCAAAGATGCTGAGAGTGTTGTAAGGAATGTGACAAGAATCGAGGACCAGGAAGATGCACCTGATGCTGAGGTGGAGTCCCATGGAAGGATGTTTTATGGGGGTATTTGGTGGAATTCAAGTTGGATTAAAGACATGGATCTATATGACGATAATGAAAACTGGAGATGCGGGGATGATAGTATAATGGAAGAAAATCCAGAAGAGGATCCTGAGGAAGAAGAGGATCCCGAAGAAGAAGAGGATCCCGAGGAAGAAGACCCTGAAGAAGACCCCGAGGAAGAGGATCCAGAAGAAGATCCAGAAGAAGGAGTCAATAAGGGGGAAGCCTCAGCCGGGGACAGTATGGACAAAAGTTTTTCAGACTCTAATACCACTCCATGAGGACAAGGGGGCTAGGACAAAGCATTTTGGGAGGATAAATATTTTGGACTTCCATGTTTAGGATTCTTGTTGTAAGGGTCTTGTATTTTGTAATCAAATGTGCAGAAAGGACATATCTTAGCTTATGTGCTTATACCTTTTGTATGAATATAAGCATTGCATGAAAATCTTGTAAACAAATCTTTGTGAAGTTATAATAGTAGTAGCATTTTGTATATGAAACTTTCGTGTCTCAAAGAATTTTGTTGATAATCAGAATTGTTAAATTTTCTAGGTAGTAATGGATCTAAACTTTCCTCCGCCAAATACAAATTCTGAGGAGAACGCCCCACCCCACAGTACAGTTGGGAGTGTCCATCCTCCGACCCATCAGGAGATTTCTATGGATCAATTCAATACTGATGGAGAGCCCCAGACCGGATGCCAGATTGGTTGATGCAGTTAACTACTGCAAACAATCCACGCAGGGCCTTGGAGCAATTTCAAAAATTGAACCCTCCGCCATACAAGGGAGAAGCAGACCCAATTCAAGCAGAAGAGTGGCTGCGTCAAATTTGTAAAATACTAGATGTGATGGAATGTACTGAAGATCAAAGGGTATCATTCACTTCTTTTATGTTCCAAGGCGAGGCGGAACATTGGTGGGAAATGGTAAAAACAGGAGCCAAATCCCTAGGAGAAGAAATTTCTTGGAAATTTTTGGTCAAAAAGTTCAACGAGAAGTATATACCCGGAGTAGTGAGGGATAAGCTTGCAATGAAATTCCAAGAATTAAAGCAAAATCTTTTGACGGTGAATCAATATGAAAACAAATTTACCCAACTATCAAGGTATGCTGGTAAGTTGGTGTCTGAAGAGGAAGACCGGACAAAAAGATTTGTACGAGGTTTGAGGCCGAAAATCAGGAGCCAACTAATTCCATTTCAACTTCAGATTTACAGTCAGGCGGTGGAGAAGGCTTTAGAAGTTGAAAGGGACCTGCAAGAAAACCAGGATATAAGGACCAGAGAGTTTCCATCTGCCAAACGCTTCCGATATCTCAGCACACCAAGAAGTGGATCCACCAACTTCAGGTTCGGAGGAGGAACTGGATCTTCGTCCGCATCAACTCCAAGAATGATGGCAGACTCGTGGGCCCGGAATGCAGGATCTTTTCAAAGCTCGCCACAGGCATCTTATCTGCGTCAAAATTCCGCGGGAGGAACGTGGTGTCCTAGATGCAACCGCAATCATACAGGAAGCTGCCAGGTAAACAAACAGTGTTTTACTTGCGGCCAAATGGGCCACATGAGGAGGGATTGTCCGACACTTCGAGGACCTACTAGTGCTATTAGAGGAACAGGCAGGCGGACCGCAGGCATCGCTCCGACAAATGGATCATCAGGAACTTTTCGGCGGTCTGGCAATACATTTCGACCAACCATGACGCAGGCTTCAGTGCAACAGCCCAGGGTTCAAGGAAGGATGAATGCTTTAACCCAACAAGAAGCCCGGGCGTCTAACTCAATGGTGGAAGGTACTATTTATGTATCTGGAGTAATCGCTCGAGCATTATTTGATTCTGGTGCCACACATTCGTTTATTTCCTCATCTTTTGCCTCAAAAATTAATAAGATACCCGAACCCTTGAGTTTTCAACTGGCGGTATCCACACCAGTAGGCACAACTTTGATTACTGATATATATTATAGGGGGTGTGAAATTATCATAGGAGAAATGAACACACAGGCAGACTTAATCAAACTAGGAGAGATGGAATATGATATCATCCTAGGAATGGATTGGTTATCAACACATCATGCACATGTAGACTGCCATCAAAAGAAAATAATCTTCAAAATACCAGGGACCCCAGGATATGTGTTCGAAGGGACAAGGAATAAAATCAGCCTTCCTGTGATCTCAGCTTTAAAAGCCACCAAACTATTACGACATGGATGTCAAGGATTTTTGGCAACAGTATTAGCCAAGGAGAAAGAGGAAGTGAGAATAGAAGACATAACTGTTGTAAGAGAATATCCTGATGTGTTTCCTGAAGAATTGCCAGGCTTACCTCCGGACAGGGAAGTAGAATTCTCTATTGATCTGTTACCTAGAACAGGACCTATATCAAAAGCTCCCTATAGGATGGCACCAGCAGAAATGAAAGAATTAAAGGAACAATTAGAAGAATTATTAGGCCTGGGATTTATTCGGCCAAGTGTATCACCCTGGGGTGCTCCTGTATTATTTGTAAAGAAGAAGGATGGGAGTATGAGACTGTGCATAGACTATAGAGAGTTGAATAAAGTCACCATCAAGAATAGATACCCACTTCCGAGGATAGATGATCTTTTTGACCAGCTTCAAGGTGCAAGTGTATTTTCCAAAATGGATCTAAGATCTGGATATCACCAATTAAAAATCAAATCAGAGGATGTCCCTAAAACAGCCTTTAGAACCAGATATGGACATTATGAATTTCTGGTAATGCCTTTTGGACTGACCAATGCCCCAGCCGCATTTATGGATCTAATGAATAGAATCTTTCAGCCATATTTGGATAAATTTGTGGTGGTATTCATTGATGACATTTTAGTCTACTCAAGAAACTCGGAAGAACACGAAGAGCATTTGAGAATAGTTTTGCAGTTATTGAGGGAAAGGCAACTTTATGCAAAATTCAAAAAGTGTGAGTTTTGGCTAGAAAAAGTTGGATTCCTTAGTCATATTATTACTAAAGAAGGAATATCTGTGGATCCAGCAAAGATAGAAGCAATTGAGAATTGGCCCAGACCTACCAATGTCTCAGAAGTACGAAGTTTCTTAGGACTGGCTGGGTATTATCGAAGGTTCGTAGAGGGATTTTCCAGGATTGCGACACCATTGTCACAATTGACCAAGAAAAATCTCAAATTTCTTTGGGGGGAAAGTCAGGAGAAGAGTTTTCAAGAATTAAAGAATAAGCTAACTTCGGCCCCAATCCTAGCCATGCCCTCTGGGATTGAAGGATATGTTATATACAGTGATGCATCAAAGTCGGGGCTGGGTTGTGTATTAATGCAACATGGTAGAGTAATTGCATATGCTTCCAGGCAACTTAAAAATCATGAGAAGAACTATCCCACCCATGACTTGGAACTGGCTGCAGTTATATTTGCCCTAAAGATTTTGCGACATTATTTATATGGTGTGTCTTGTGATATTTATACAGACCATAAAAGCTTGAAGTATATATTTACTCAAAAAGAATTGAATATGCGCCAAAGAAGATGGTTGGAACTGATGAAAGATTATGATTTGAATATTCACTATCACCCTGGGAAAGCCAATGTGGTAGCAGATGCGCTTAGCCGCAAATCAGAGGGATCTCTAGCTACACTATTAACTCAACAGGCCAATTTATTAAAGGAGATGGAAAGGATGCAGATTGAGGTTCAACCGAAGGAGATCATCAATAGAGATAGTCAGATGAACCAGGTTAGAGTGGAATTTGATCTTTATGATAAGATCCATCAGGCACAACAAAATGATGAGCAGACAGTTAAGAACTTCGAGAAAGTGCTAAAGGGTGAAACACAATATTTCATCATTGATAATGGATTACTAAAGAAGGGAAGCCGGATATGTGTACCCTCCAACTTCGAACTCAAGGAACAAATTATGAGGGAAGCCCATTGCACTCCTTACACAGCTCACCCTGGGGCAACTAAAATGTATCAAGATCTGCGAGCAAATTTTTGGTGGGAAGGGATGAAGGATGACATAGCACGGTTCGTGCAGAAATGCCTAATATGTCAACAAGTTAAAGCAGAACATAAGAAGCCCCCGGGACTGCTAATGCCACTCCAAGTTCCGGAATGGAAATGGAATCATATTACTATGGATTTTGTGTCGGGACTTCCCAAGTCACCTCGTGGACATGATGCTATCTGGGTGATAGTTGACCGACTCACTAAGTCCGCACATTTCCTACCCATTCGGTTGGATTACTCAATGGACAAGTTGGCACAAATCTATCTTCAAGAGATAATTAGAATTCATGGAGTGCCTGAAACCATTGTGTCAGACCGAGACCCTCGGTTCCAGTCCAGATTCTGGATCAGTTTAGCTAAAGCTCTGGGAACCAAGCTTCACCTTAGCACAGCAGCGCACCCGCAAACTGATGGGCAGTCTGAAAGGACTATTCCAATCTTAGAAGATATGCTGAGAGCTTGTACATTAGATTTTGGGGGCAATTGGGAGAAGCATCTATCATTAGTGGAGTTCGCATATAACAACAGTTACCAGTCCACTATAGGAATGCCACCATTCGAAGCCTTATATGGAAGGAAGTGTAGATCACCCATTTGTTGGGAAGAAGTGGGAGATCGAAGGTTACTGGGTCCAGACATGGTCCAAGAAACTACAGAAAAGATCCGGACAATCAGGAAAAGGATGAGGGCAGCTCAAAGCAGGCAAAAAGCATATGCAGATCAACGCCGGAGACCCCTGGAATTTACGGAAGGAGACAAGGTTTTTCTGAAGATATCTCCGATGAAAGGGGTAGTGCGCATTGGCAAGAGCAGTAAGTTGGAACCTCGGTATGTTGGACCTTTTGAAGTTTTGGA
Organism: Agave tequilana; assembly: GCA_038442645.1. Taxonomy (NCBI): domain Eukaryota; kingdom Viridiplantae; phylum Streptophyta; class Magnoliopsida; order Asparagales; family Asparagaceae; genus Agave; species Agave tequilana. The sequence goes on from JAVJIF010032290.1 coordinate 202,506, forward strand.
AAGGATTGGACCATTGGCCTATCGGTTAGCCTTACCTCCTGAGATGGAAAAAGTGTATAATGTGTTCCATGTATCACAGCTAAGGAAATACATACCAGATCCCAACCATGTCCTCAAATATTCACCACTACAAATTCAAGAAGATCTGTCCTATGCAGTGGAGCCGGTGCAAATTCTTGACCGTAAAGAGAAACAATTGAGAAACAAGGTGATTCCCTTAGTGAAAATTTTGTGGAGAAGTCAAAAGCTGGAAGAAATTACATGGGAACCGGAGGAGAAAATGCTAAGATCTCATCCGCAACTATTTCAAGGTATGTTAAGTTTCGGGACGAAACTCTTTTAAGGAGGGTAGTATTGTAACACCCGACTTAAATAAATCCGGATTATTACCTAAATGATTTTATTTAACAGTGTGACAATCATGTGTTAAGCTTAATCCAAATTTTTAGAAAATATTAAAATCATTTGTATATATTTATGTACACCTAAGTATCCTCATTTTCATATTTTAGTAATATGTATTTGGTACATATGTAATAAGGGTATAATACTTAAGAATACAATACCTAAATACATTTTATTTTTTTATATAAATAAATTGGAGTTGTGTGTTGGCAATTTGTGAGAAGAAAAAAGGTGAGGTGGGCTTTAATTGAGAAGTCTTGGAAATTGCAAAGAGAGGTGGCAAGTTTTAACAAATTAGGGAATATATATAAATAGGGAAAATAATCTTTTTCCTAAATTAACCTAACTATTCTCAAAACCCACTTCTTCTTCTTCTTTCGTCGACTGAGAAACAAACCCCAAAATTCTCTCCTCTTTGAATCCAGACACTCTCTCTCTCTCTCTCTCTCTCTCTCTCTCTCTCACCCCCACCCCTTTCCACCCCAGCCGCGCAGCAAAGAGGCGACGGCCAGGGCGGCGCGGGCACGCGCGCGGGCGAAGCTGGAGGGCGCGCGCGAGCAGCAGGGGAGCCACGGGCGGCGCTGGGGAGGTGCGCGGGCGGCGCTGGGGAGCGAGCGCGGGCGTCGTTGGGGGGGGGGTTGCTGCAGGCGGCGCAGGGGGGGAAGTGCGGCAGCAGCACGCCAAGGAGGAAGGGGGGGTTTTCGAGTTGGGTTCCGGGGAATCCGCGAATTGGATCGGATTCAGGATTCTTCAAGAAAGAATTGGGGAAAAACAGATTGTTATTTAAAGGTAAAAACCCTAGAAATTCTTAAATAAAGTTAGATTTTTATCATTGTTTAACTTAGGAAATTATTAATTTTAGGGCTTGTTCCGGCGGGCGAAATAGGCGGTGTGCTTCGCAAAGACGATCGTCAAACAAAGTGAGTAAATTAACTTCTATCTAATTAGAATTTAATCAAGACAAGAATTTGGATGAGTCATGCTTGTGATATTTTAAGTTCTTGCTATTGGTTTGTATAATTGATAGCAAAAAATCAACAAATTGACCTTATGTTCTAAAACTGCCAAATCTGTTAAAATATGTTAACTGAAAGTTTCAGTCCGGTTTGTTGTATTCTTTGAAATGAAGTATATCATGTTATATACCGTTAGAAAGGTGAAGAAGTCTAGTTTCTAATGGTCTTGACCGTGTCCCAATTGGATTCCTATGCAATGAATTATCATCAATTTACGATTGAGGGTCGAGTCTAAGAATGCGAATTTTGGTAAGTCCTAAACTTAAGTTGAACACACAGACTTGTTTCTACAACAACTAGTTATTATAATCATAATTTCAGTGGTGATTAATAAAAATAAGTATAACATAGCTAATCTTAATCTCCTCTTAGTCAAAAAGGTGTTAAGAACATGGATAGTAACTAAAAGTACTTGGTGAACTAGAAATTTTGTAAGGGTGGCCATGAACTCACTAATATTATACATGAACTCATCAATATTATACATCAGTAATTAACCTGAAATCTTGTTTTGGATTATGGAATCATGTGCTATTGATTAAATTATGATGGTGATTAGTCATTAGTTTATAATCAAGAATGAGATTATGTGGCCGTAGTTAAGTATGATTGATGGCCATGTACAAATGGTATGCTTAAAAACTTGCAACAATCAAGTCGACCTACTATGAGCCTTAATCCAAACCCTATGAACTTGATTGTGTGTGATATGATGGTATGTGTATAAATGTATTTATGATATTGATGTGCATATGTAGATATGTATTGAAATTTTGTTTATACGGAGGAAGGGGCCGTGTGAGAACCGGTAGGAGGGGAAAGACGGTGAAATTTGCTTTATGCAATATATGTATATATTATTGGAGGAAGGGGCCGTGTGAGAACTGGCAGAAGGGGGAAGACGGTGATAACTTTATTTTAGTATTTGTGTATATTTATATGTTATTTGGAGGAAGGGGCCGAGCGCGAACCGGTAGGAGGGGAAGACGGTGAAAATTATATTATGTGTATGAATATAATATATATATATATTAATTGGAGGAAGGGGCCGAGCGAGAACCGGCAGGAGGGGGAAGACGGTGATAATTATATTCATTTCTATTATGTGAGAAAGTGTAAAAATAATAAGCTTTATTAAAGTTTTCATGGTAGTTGAGACATCTAACTTAAAATGGGGATATGTAATAGCACAGTGGAAACCAATTTAGTAAACTTATGTATCAACTTAAATCCAATTGGCATATGGAATTAGATTAGTATATTTTAAATGGTTTACTCACTGAGCTTTCAAGCTCATGTCTATTCATGTTGTAAATTTCAGGTTTGGACAAGGGTAAGAAGCCAATGTAAGTTCTATAATCCTTTGGATATGGAGTGATCGACCACTTTCATGTAGAACTTGTGATTAAAATCTACTTCATGTGTTGTTTACTCTTGTAACTGCTGATTATATGTATATGTGGGAACCTGATGCATGCAAAGAAATTTTGGGTGTGGGAATGTAAGTATAACTCTATGTATGGCTATTTGAATATAAATTGTGCAAGAACCTTGATTTCATATATGGAAAGACTTGGATAATGTTATGGTAAGTATAAGGCATTGTGGGAAAGGAAGTTGTAACTCCTTTGGTGATTGATGGGTGAATTTTAATTATGTTGATAAGGAGGCAAATTGTGCCGAAATGTTTTATTGGAGGTGTTGTGTCCATTGTGGATATTATATGTTGTGGTGTATATTGGCATGGTCTATGTTTTAGGGGAGGTGCTGCCGAAATTTCGAAGAAATATTATTGGATTAGTTCAGTATTATAAGAAATTACTGGGACCGTTACAGTAATCCTCTACTGTTGCCGCGTTTCCGCGGCTATGGCCGCGGATCCGCGGCAATACAGTAGTCTCTGATGCTCTGCCTTCGAGGGCAGAGGCACAGAGGAGCTATATGTCCACTGCTGCTGCTGTATTTCTGTTTGCTGTTCTCCAAACCTGCAAACAGAAAAGAATAAAGAATTAGTTAAAAATTAAATTTTTGTTTTAGAGATAAACTTACCGTCCCTCCCCGGTAACGGCGCCAATTTGTTGACTGAGTTTTCCTGCACACAAAAATAAAGTATTAGGTTTAAGAATTAAAGGTATGCGAGGTTCTCAATACTAATCCGCGGTAGCAATGGCTATGCGGGTCGTGATCCTCAGGGAGGGACTGCGATGGAAGCGTTAAGCAAGTTTCTCTAAAGTTTTATTTTTATTAGTTAAATTAGAAAGGAAGTGGTATTTACAATGGGTGGTATTTACAGTGAAGTGGAAGAGAAGAATTTAGGAAGATGTGGATCTAAACTAAAGGAAGAAAAGAAAGAAAACACGTACAAACCTCTTCAGCCTGCTTACCTTTGATCCGTGCGATGATGTACCTGTTCTCAGAAGACTTGCAAGTATGGCGTATAGGAAGTTAATCGCCATAAGCCATCAAGGGATCTTCGTTGGCTAGGCAGTCTCGAAGCAGTTGGGTCTCATTGTTCACAAGGCATTAGAGAACAAAATAAAAGAAAGAAAAATAGAAACAGAGAAACACAAGAATAAACAAAAGATGAAAAACATAAAATAATAACAAAAACGAACCTTAAACGGATTTCATTAACAATGGAAGATAAGCGGGCTTATACCGCTGTCACCTCAGTACAAGCGAAGACTCCATCCTCCATGAAAGTTTCCTCCACTCAAAGTTTACAAAATAAAAACGAAAATAAAATCTAACCTAGAAACTAAACCCTAGCTTTTGGCCCTTGGCTCGCCTCTGGACGCTCTGTACGTTGCACTGCAGGGGGTATTTATAGGAGCAGAAGGAGGTAGAGTCCCAATACAACTCTCCCACGAAAGCTGATCCCCAGACTCGTCAGAAATGCCGCGGAAATGGGAAATTTGCCGCGGAAACGCGGCACTTTTGTAGCCAAATGCCACGCGCTTTGGCGCGTGGCCTTCTCTGGTCCGTCCATCTGGGTTTATCCTTCTAGAAATTGCATCCTGGCTCTTAATCTTTGGATTTGGATATAACTTGGGAATCAAGTTACCTAGATCCCAAATCTTTTCCACGAATTTCCTTCTCTTCTTTTAGCTTTTATCCTCATCCTGCAAGTGTTTAGGGTTGAATAGAAGTCTATCCTTCCCTCTTCTTTGTATTTGCAACTTTGGCCCTTGTGTATTTGCAATTTTGACAATTGATATTTGCACTTTTACTCTTGGGCTTCAAATATGGGCTTGGATCTGGGCTTTTGGGCTCTTTAAGCTTTATTTATTGTTAAAATAATAATTCGAGGCCTGCACACAATAAATTACAAATTATTAATAAATGTGCAGAATTAAATGAATAAATATGAAAATGTGATGGTAAATATGATGATAAAAATGCACTTTTCACTACCAATCAGCTCCCAAAAACTAGCCGTTGCAGGCCAACTCAGCAGCTGATGCTGCTTTCAGTCGACCGACCAACGGTCAAATTCCTGACTGTTGCCGCCTGCCGTCGACCACCCGGTTGATCGTTCCTGGGCTTTGACCTACCGGTCGACCGCCCAGTCGACCGAGACCAGATCCAGATAGTAGAGCTCTCTGCCCGGTCGACCGACCCACCAGCCAGTTGGCCGTGCACGTTTTGTGCACATCGGTCGACCGCCCAGTCGACCGACTTTTGACGCGGTCGACCGTCCGGTCGACTAGCAGAAGGCCAGATCTGAAATATTTTTGGTATTAAAACTTGATCTTTTTAACTTTAATAAAATCCCATAAAATCACATAAAATCTACAAAAATAGGCTCGTTAACATACTTTGATGTACAAATATGTTTGATCAAAAATCAATACATATTATAAACATTTTAAACCATTTGTGTACTATAGAATTTTTGCCTTAAAAAAAATTTGTATTTTTCAAAATCAATCTCAAAATTGAAAAACGTTTTTTCCAAAACTTCTCCAAATACAAAAACAAGATATTTTAAGCACTTTTGAAGTTTAGTGTGTATGTATATGATACACTACACATATGAGATGAAATATCTATGTTTTTGACAATAAGCTCTAAAATAAGTTTTGATAAATCCAAAACGATATTTTTCTAAACACAAAACTATCTTATGAAAACACATATAAATTTTATGTGTATGTATGAACTTGAGCAATCCATAACTAATCTGTCTTTTACATTTTATCTAAAACAAATCTTGACACTTACAAATACGACACAAGTCTTCTTGAAAATCTTCTTCTCCTTCTTGACTTGGTCCAACCTTAATCCAATGAGTTAGACTCCTCTTGAGTACTTGATGCGATCTTGATGCGCGACCTTTTGAATCAACACGTGCTAGCTCTAAAACTTAACTTCAAATATTTTGTTGAAGCTAAACACCTACTAAGAACTTGATTAAATATCTGAGACTAAATAAACACAAGATCATTAGTACAATAACTACATGAGTTAATCATCATCAAAATTAGAGCGATGGGTCTTTGGGCCAACAGATGTAACCATCAATGCAATACTACTTGGAAGCAACAATTCATACATCTTTCCAATGACCGGAGAACTCAAAGAATCATATTATTAAAGGATAATCCGAGTGAACAAAAATTTAGTAATGTCATGTTGTCTGAAACAGCAAGATGGATTTGAGTCATGCCATGCCAGAAATATGTGTAAAATAGAATGATCAATGTCGTTGGAAGTTCCATGTGAGACATATATAAATTATTCATAACATACACATATGCATATATATTCACAAGTAGTTTGCATATTGTGAGCATATTTAGAAGTGTGGATATTCTTGTCTGTATCATATACTAAAAAGAATAACATAGTTTTAATTCCTCGACACTTGAAAAGCAAACTGAAAATTTAAAAAGACAAACAATATATATTGCAAAGCAAGTGGCCTTTAGAAAATTCTGAATAATATCCTTGGAGAGCCTTAATGAGATTAGAGCCAGAGAGTGAGAAAGAGAGTGAGAAAGAGGGGAAAGAGAGTGAAAGAGAAAGGAAGAGGTGCCTACTCTAATCCACAATGAGAAAAGAGGATAAAGAATTTCAAAAAAGAGTATCATACGTTACCGTGGATTTCAATACAGCCAGAGAGTATTCAATCGTCTCACTGAACTCGCATCATCAAGTACCTTAACAAAAAAAAAAATTGTCACATTTACTAATTTATTGCAAGAGCCTTTATGGAAATGACTTTTTTTGCCCATAGATTATTTTAGTTTGTGTCCCATTTACAGAAACTCATTTTTAGCCCATGAGAGTGTCAGGTTTGGTGTCATGTTTAGAGAGCTGTTGATTGCCTTTTGGATAGAAACAAATCAGACACTTCAAAGAACCATATTCTATAAGAATAATGTGAGAAATAAATTTACTCTTATCGTCAAGTGGATGCAAAAAGAAAAGTCTCTGTATCTCTGGCAAAAAAGAAAAGTATTTGTATCTCTGGACATAGGTTATCTGATGCGGACATTCAAGGAGCGCCACTGTTCGACTTGTTTCGGTCAATTGGAGTCTGTATTTTTACTTATTTAAGTCAAGTATGTTTCTTCTTTGTTTTAGATTTGTATTTCTCTTTTTTAGTCCCACATCAACTATTTGGAGAAAAAACAGAGTCTGAAAATCTATTTAAGGCATGGTATTGTACTTAAAAAAGGATGAAGAAGATAAATGAAAATTATGAGTTATTTTTGAAGTGAAAATATTTTTGTGAGTTCGAGTGTGAAACCCGATCCTCCAGAATTTTGAGTGTGAAACTATAATCCAAAATTACTCCACTTCTCAAATCTTACACTATCTTAAATCCCTATCTCATATCCATTCCCAAATTCTCAAATCCTAATCATTTCCTTTTTCCACAAAATTACAAAATCAAACAAAAAAAATTCCCCACAAAAAAGTACATCAGCATTTGTTTCTCTCTCCCCTTTCTTCTCCCACGTGACCAAACCCCACATGTGTGCCTCCTTTTTTTCTTCCTCTTTCGTTTCTCTACCTCACGCAAGCACGAGCAAATTACTCTCCTGCATCAAAGAGAAACCCACCAACTCCTACCCCCCTGCGTCTCTCTACACGAACCAAATCCTGCAGGTGCTTGGCTGCTAACATCCACCCACATTTAATCCTCTTCTTCCTTCTCTCTGCATGCAACAGCACCAACACCAGATCCCGTCTCTTCGTCATCAACTGCGGTAGCATTTCCCCCGCATCACGACCCCATCATCCCCTTCATCTTGTTGCTTGATCCGCCATCGAAGCCCGAGCTTCCTCCAACAGTCCTCGTTCAGAACGAGCCTAGATCAGCACCTCCCAATCTCTGCTCCTCGCCACGATGAGCCTCGTCGCTGCCACCTTTCCTCCCTAAATCCCCTTCACATCCTCCTCTTCCTCGACTACTATTGTTGGTTGTCGCATGCCAACTTGTCACCAACTGCAGGCACAACAATGACATCAACATCAGTTCAATCTCAGATCAAGCAGCAATAACAAAGCCCACAACAGTAACATAAGATCATAGTACAAGAACGGCAAGATCAAAATACAAGGTCAACAACAGCGGATACCTGAGAACAAGCTTCTCAGTAGATACTTTCCTATCTCAACAATCAGATTATTCATTGGACTGTATCATGATATTTATCTCTATACTTTTATCACAATTTCTGTTGTTCACAAATATTGAGAGATTGTGTGATTCTGTTATGCTTGTTATTTATTGATCTGATATTGCGATTAGGACTATTAGAAACTTTAACTGAGTATTGTGATTGGAATTATGATTGGAATTGTCAAGATTAGAAGCGTCTATACTACAATTGCAAAACAATATTAAAATCCATTCGGGCGCATTAAATTTATAAGTAATTTCCTACCGAAGATCACATTTTTAGTGAAACGTTGCGAAATTCAGACCTATCACTGATATATCACACTATAGGGTTTCCCGTTTCACATCATTATCTGTCCTTACCAATGCCGAAATTTCAGTTTCAGGAGTGGCCGACACACCTCTGCTTCCCCAATTTTAAATGTCAGAATTGGGGGAAATTGTCGTTTCCGAAATGTCGACCAACGCTAAAATTGAATTGGGCTACCCGACCTAATTACCCAAGCCCTTATTCAAGCCCCAGATGCTGCCCACTCTCCCATTTCTCTCTGGATCCCTCTCTCCTCTCTCTCTCCTCTATCGTCACCATTAGAAGGAGGAGAAGAAGCGGCGACAACAGCTACTTGTCGGCGTCAGCGGCGGTCCAGCCTCCTCGTAGGCCCAGCGTCCTCCGTCATCGAAGGTCCCTCTCTCTCAATCTCTCACTCAATCACTCTCTCTACTGTCGATCTCCCATTCGATCTGCTCTCTGTTCTCTATCCCTCTCTGCCTCTCTCCCGCTGCTTTCTCTCCCCCTCTCTCGATCTCTCTCTCTCTTATACCCTCCATATCTCCCTCTCTTCTCTCTCGTTGCTCTCCATTTCCCCCTCTGCTCTCTCTCTCTCTCTCTCTCACTGCTCTGATATCTCCCTCTCTGCGAAATTGAACAAATGTCCCTGAAATTTTTTCTATATCCGCAATCCGACTTTACATTTTGCCTTCCAACGTTAAGCCGACATCCGACATTTAGAACATTGGTCCTTACCACACCAGAATGTCAGGTAGTTCGAAGAGTGGGATAAGCCGACAAAGCATCTCGTTCTCAGTTGTAGGATCATGTTGTATGAATGGATGCAGAAAGAAAAGTTTGCATATATCTGGACAAGGGTTTTGTGTCTTTGTCACACCGTGACCGGAAAAAACTCTTGTTAGCAATAAGCAAATTTTTCTTGTTGCGTGTAGTTCAAACAACATAATTTGAATAAAACTTTTCTTGTTGCATCCAGTTCATATAGCATGATTTGACTAAATCACCATTCACTCCATTATCCTTGTATATTATGATTTTATGAGGTCTCTGATTTGGAATTATCCAAATGGCAATCAACAGTTCTATATAATTATGACACCAAAAATGTTACTCTCCCAGGGTTTAAAATGGAGTGCGTTGAACATAAATGGAGTACAAACTAGAATATTCTGTTGGAAAGAAGTCAGTCCCATGAAGACTCCTGCAATAATCTGAAAAAACACCTAGAGGGGGTGAATAGGTGTAAATGCTAATCTAGAAACTAAATGCGGAAATTAAAAACTATTTGCATCAAACTTAATACAACCAACAAGTGTAGCCGAATTCCCCGTGAAGGGCTCTGGACTAACTCCTCTTGATTCCCCTAAATAAGGGTTGAGGTGCTATGTGAAGCTCTTGTGGTTAAGTATAAGTGAGGCACACACACAAGCAAGCCAAGCATATAAGGATGATGAGCAATATAAAATAATGCAAGGCACAAATGCAAGAAATAAGAATGATATGTATGACAATAAGAATGATGCTATGCACAACACAAATAGAGAGAGAGAGAGTTGAGAGACAATGGATCAAACGCAAAGACAAGATATGTTTCGAGGTTCGAGCCCCTAGCTCTACATCCCCGCCTTCACCACCGTGAAGGATTTCCAATCCACTATCTCCCACCGAGGGAACCTCCACCGAGGAGGATTTGTTACAACAATGGAGTACCGAACTCCTCTCTCAAACACCGCCTCACAACCGAGGGGTAGGCCCGTAGCCAAACAACCACAACACCTCTACCGAAGAGGGTTACAACCACCAAGCTCCACCTCACACAAGAGGGAGCAAACCACAATCCTCAACCTCTACCAAAGAGGGAGCAAACTAATCACCCGATCAACCTCTACCAAAGAGGGATACAACAAGAGTAAGGGTGTTTACAACAAGTGGTTTCTTTCAACCACAAACAATCTCTTTTTTTCCACAAAACAAGATCCTAATAGATTAGGATAGAAGATATAGCTCAAGTGTGGAAAACAAGTGTTTTGATCAAAGAAAAACTCTTGGGAAAATACCAAATAGATATTGAAATGAAGAACAATAAACCAATTTCCCAAAAACCTATTTTCTTTGAAAATAACAAAACACTTAAAACAAACAAACTGAATCTTTTTGCTCTTTAAACTCTTTTTAAAACTTCTTTTTAAAACCAGAGAATGGGGAAAATTTTGCTCAGAAAATCTTAGCCAAAATTCCAAAGAAATGGGGTTTATATAGGCCAAACAGAAAACTAGCCGTTAGGCTGATCTGGCAGCCTGACAGACTTGCGGTCGACCGTGCCTGTCGACCGCCAACGGTCATAAATATGACCGTTGGGGCAATCCGGTCGACCGCATGGCCGACCGCCCAGATACAGAGAGCAAAGCTCTCTGGTCCGGTCGACCGCTCGGTCGACCGCCCAGATACAGAGAGCAAGGCTCTCTGATCCGGTCGGCCGACCGGCCCACTGTGCCAGCAGACGTGCACAGGTCTGTGCACGTCGGTCGACCGCCCGGTCGACCGGCAAGGCCTGTCAGCACAGTTCTGGGTCAGAAACTGGGTCAGAAAAACATATTAAAAATATTTCTAAAAATCTTTTAAGTCTTGTAAAAATACCCAAAAATAGTTTTATCACTTTGCATTGATATATAAACTTATGATAAACATTTCAACTCAAATATCAAGCATATGAAACCATTTTTGTGTTTTATCATTTTTACCAAAAACCAAAACTTGTATTTTATCAAACTTAGATTTTTCAATACATGAATAGGTAAGTCAAAATAAGTTTGTCTAGGAAGTTAAAGCATACATGTATAGAAAGAATACATCTACTATACATATAAACCATGTAAACTTGTTTTGATCTACTATTCATAAAAACCAAAAACCAAAACATGAAACGTGTGTGTATTGTGCACTTGAGCATATCAACTATTCTAAACTTTACAAATGGATCTAAACACACTAAACTAAAACTAGGATACCTAAGTCTTCTTGATGATCTTCATCTTCAAGCCGACTCGATCCAAACCGTGATCCACCGAGTGCAAAGGTATGGTCTTGAAGCTCGGGCCCTGGAATCACTATGTGAAAGCTTCCAAACTCCTCTTTATGAAGCAATCACCAACTAATATCTTGCTTAATGATCTGAAACTAAAAATCACAAGATTATTAGTAAACATAACTACATGAGTTAATCATCATCAAAACTAGAGAGGAAGGCCTCCGGGCCAACAATCTCCCCCTTTTTGATGATGACAAAACTCATGGAGTTATATATGCATGGATTAAAGTTAAGCTTCAAAGAAGCTCCCCCTTAACTCATGCATAAACATAATGAATATGCAATGAAGGCTCTTAAACATGAATGCATAGATATGCATAAATAATAAAAAGGCTCTAGATACCAATGAAATGTTCAAAAACAAAAACATGCTCTAGATACCAATTAAAATTAAATTAAATTAAACTTAATATATGCAAAACTTAAATATGCATATATAAAACTTGATCAAACTCAAAATCTTTCTCCCCCTTTTTGTCAATCATCAACAAAGGGGTAAAAACCAAAACAAAATCAATAAATTTTTTTTCTCCCCCTTTTTGTTCGAAACAATGAATCAACAAAAGGTTTAATAAAAACAATGTTCTCCCTTTTTTGTCTAAAATAAAACAAAACCAAATAGGGGTGACAATCACTTAAGATATCAATTGAAAATATGTCAATGAAGCATCTTGATACCAATTGAAAGTAAACATAGATCAATAAATGAATGGTATATGCTATATACATTCATGAAAAGGAAGACGCTAAGTTAGCTTCCCTAAATATATGCATTACATGAAGAAGGGATGGCAAGCCCCAATTCACATAACACATATTATGTAATGCATAAGAGGAGATGTGAAGCTCCCCCTACACACGTGTACCACATAAAGAAGAGATGTCAAGCTCCTCAATACAAGATACACTCAACATGAATCTATATGTAGAAGAGATGTTAAGCTCTCCTTGCATATAGGCAAAACAAATCAAAACTTTTGTATTTATTTTTAAACAAAATTTTGAGATACCAATTTAAAACATCCAAATAAACATCTTGATATCAAAATAGAGTATTTTTCTTTTTAAGTATATGATATCAATTTAAAAATTTTATTTTCTATCATAAAGTAAGGGAGTGGAAATACAAATACCAATTGAAATATGAAAATCAACTTTTCTCCCCCTTTATGAAAAACAAACTAAACACATGCATAAGCTTGAAATAAGATACCAATTGAAAATTGAATCAATTGAAACAAAGTTGAAACACAAGCTTTAGCATAAACAAAATATGTGCTCAAGGATATAGAAATATGGTAAGCACTAATAAACATATATATGTGTATGAAAATGAATACCAATTGAAATTGATATTATTTGAAGTGCAAGCATACATATATAAAAATATGAGTATACAACAAATGTCAATATTGATACCAATTGAAAGAATCCAATGATACCAATTGAAACAACAATAAGATCAAATGTATATCTCATATTACCTAACCTCCCAATCATGGTTCAAGTTTTAAATGATTTTCATTTTAAAGCATACATGAACATGATCTCCCATCCAACCACCCTTGGAAGGTAGGGGTTTTCAAAAATAGATTTGAAAAATAAAGTATGTTTGAAAAACTCTACCAAATGAAGAATATCGCAACTAGTTATATGAAAAATTTGTAAACTAGTACGAAATCCTTCAAGCAAGGAATAAAACAAATTATTTTTCATGAAAACATGAAATTCACAAAATAGTCAACACTCATAATCAATGAAGCATAAATATGACTCATGAAAACAAACACATAAGTAAACAATAAATGTGAGTGTACAAATACAATGTGAAGATCACAATCATGAAAGATGGTCAATAAGCTCAATATTCCTTGAAACATGAAAACATGAAATTCATCAAAACTATTTAATCTTCAAGGTATATGTATGTCTTATATAAACTAAAGTATACATACATATCCAAAACACAACGAGTCCACAAAGATATATGCATGAAGGCACGTGGCTCAAAGGATATACATGTATAGTAAATAGTTTGGATTAGATGGACATATACATGAAGTTAAACATAAACACATGAAAACATGGATAATCATGAAAAGCTAAATTTTCATTAAAACAAATTTCATTTCAAGATATATGTATGATTTGTCAACACAAGAAGTATACATACATATCCCTAAACACAATTGAGTCCATATGTATAGATTTGCATGAAAAGCAAATGACTCAAGGGGTATACATGTATATCTTAAAGTTTGGCAAAATAGACATATACATGAAATGAAAACACATAAACATAAAACAAATCCAAAAATAGGAATACAAGTTTAAAATGCATGAATCATCAAAACTAGGCTATACTAGCACATCTAATGGGTTCAAATAAGCATTCAAGTACAAACATATATAGATTTATTTGTGGCCCACTATATGCACAAATATATACCTAGTCTTAATGAAAACTAACATTTAAACTAGTAATCAAAACATGAAGCATAAAAACAAAATATGAATAAACATGAAAAACATAAACATGATTATTATGAAAATCCACATGTTATTAAACCTATGATAAACATGATAGCTAAACAAATACGAGAATACAAAGTAATAGTCCATATTAAACATGGGTGTCTCAAAATGCTATACATGCATGTCAAGGATCTAATAATCATGGCATTGACATAATAATCTATAAACATCAAAACATGCTATAAATAATGATATGAAAGCATGTAAACATATAATTGGGAGTAAGAGATTTATACCAAAACCGATAGGGGCATTTCTCTAGTCTCCAACACATGGTGGTCATCTCCACCAAACTTCCCTTGAAAGTGATGCATCCAATTGATTTCCATGAAGCTCGGAACGCATCCACTCCAAGGTACCGCTACTCTCACGTCATGTGAGAGCCCACACCTACATCATAAACAAGAGGAGTGGTCTTTGGTACCCATTTCCTTTTGGGTCCATGGGGGTTAGTATCATTCCTAACCCAAACAAAATTATTTGCTAAATTTACATCATGTAATCTATCAAAGCAAAATTTAGCAAGGTGGCCCTTACGTCCACAATGTGTACACATGAGCATACAAGTGATGATGGTGTCCGTGAAGAGCATGTGTATGCCGTGGGGGGTGTGCATGAAAAGATGGAACTTGTTTCTTTCGAAACAAAGATTCCAAACGTGTGTGGCTCTTGGCACAATGGCTCAAAGTGGAGCCCAAACAAACAACACTCTTCTTAAGCATAGATATGTCATTGTCAATTGAAGAAGTGTGGCATGCAAGGGGTGATCTAGGTGAAACTACTACCTAGCATGGCAAACATGTGCATCTAAGTCATTTTTCAAAGATTTATTTTTATTTAAACAAATTTCTAATTCTTTTGTAATGAAAACAATTTCATTTTTCAAAGACTCATTCTCTTTTACAACATAATCAATTTTTGAAGTTAAAACATTATTTTTCTTCAAAACATCTTTGCAATCATTTTTAGATTTTAAAAATTGATTTTCATTTAGAGCAAGGTCTAGTTGAGATCTTAATGAATCCCTTTCATTATAGACCTCAACCTTCTCTTGCAAAACCTTGTCATGTTTAGAAGACAATTTTTCATTTTCTTTATTTAAAGCAAAAGTCTTCTTTTTCAACAAATTATATTTTTCTATTAATTTTTCACAAACAATAGATAGTTCTTCATTTAAAGCATGGGGATCAATATAATCATTAGAAGAACTAGCATCATCATCATCATCATCTAAGTGGGTTTCCGAGTGTACCTCAAGGGAGTCATTCCCTGGACCATATAGCATTGTTTGGCTTGGATTCAGCTCCACTAAATTCTTCCTCCGGTTGGATTGGCATTTGAAGCTCGGAGGTGGTGGTGGTTGTCAACTTGTTCCACACTACAAAAGCGGAATCAAGATTAGAAACAAGCATAAGATATTCTTTTGAAAGCGTGCTTCTAATGGCCTCAAGGGCTTGTGCATTAGCCCCTATATGCATGCTATCACTAAGGTAGGATTCCTTGGTAATGGCAAGATGAACCTTATATCCTAGGGTTTGTAAATAGATGGACATCCTAGTCTTCCAAACAAGAATGTTGGAAGGGTCAAACATACGTGGGGTCATGAAGTCCATGGGTCCAAACTAAATGAGTGCAAACAAGCAAATGCAAATGTAGACTAGCAAACAAGGATCTCACTCCTAGGTGGTTAAACCTAAATATCAGGAGCGTAGGCTCTGATACCAATTGAAAAAACACCTAGAGGGGGGGTGAATAGGTGTAAATGCTAATCTAGAAACTAAATGCGGAAATTAAAAACTATTTGCATCAAACTTAATACAACCAACAAGTGTAGCCAAATTCCCCGTGAAGGGTCTGGACTAACTCCTCTTGATTCCCCTAAATAAGGGTTGAGGTGCTATGTGAAGCTCTTGTGGTTAAGTATAAGTGAGGCACACACACAAGCAAGCCAAGCATATAAGGATGATGAGCAATATAAAATAATGCAAGGCACAAATGCAAGCAATAAGAATGATATGTATGACAATAAATGATGCTATGCACAATACAAATAGAGAGAGAGTTGAGAGACAATGATCAAACGCAAAGACAAGATATGTTTCGAGGTTCGAGCCCCTAGCTCTACATCCCCGCCTTCACCACCGTGAAGGATTTCCAATCCACTATCTCCCACCGAGGGAACCTCCACCGAGGAGGATTTGTTACAACAATAGAGTACCGAATTCCTCTCTCAAACACCGCCTCACAACCGAGGGGTAGGCCGTAGCCAAACAACCACAACACCTCTACCGAAGAGGGTTACAACCACCAAGCTCCACCTCACACAAGAGGGAGCAAACCACAATCCTCAACCTCTTCCAAAGAGGGAGCAAACCAATCACCCGATCAACCTCTACAAAGAGGGATACAACAAGAGTAAGGGTGTTTACAACAAGTGGTTTCTTTCAACCACAAACAATCTCTCTTTTTCCACAAAACAAGATCCTAATAGATTAGGATAGAAGATATAGCTCAAGTGTGGAAAACAAGTGTTTTGATCAAAGAAAAACTCTTGGAAAAATACCAAATAGATATTGAAATGAAGAACAATAAACCAATTTCCCAAAAACCTATTTTCTTTGAAAATAACAAAACACTTAAAACAAACAAAATGAATCTTTTTGCTCTTTAAACTCTTTTTAAAACTTCTTTTTAAAACCAGAGAATGGGGAAAATTTTGCTCAAAAAATCTTAGCCAAAATCCCAAAGAAATGGGGTTTATATAGGCCAAACAGAAAACTAGCCGTTAGGATGATCTGGCAGCCTGACAGGCTTGCGGTCGACCGTGCCGGTCGACCGCCAACGGTCATAAATATGACCGTTGGGGCAATCCGTTCGACCGCACGGCCGACCGCCCAGATACAGAGAGCAAAGCTCTCTGGTCCGGTCGACCGCTCGGTCGACCGCCCAGATACAGTGAGCAGGCTCTCTGATCCGGTCGGCCGACCGGCCGACCGGCCCACTGTGCCAGCAGACGTGCACAGGTCTGTGTACGTCGATCGACCGCCCGGTCGACCGGCAAGGCCTGTCAGCACAGTTCTGGGTCAGAAACTGGGTCAGAAAAACATGTTAAAAATATTTCTAAAAATATTTTAAGTCTTGTAAAAATACCCAAAAATAGTTTTATCACTTTGCATTGATATATAAACTTATGATAAACATTTCAACTCAAATATCAAGCATTGAAACCATTTTTGTGTTTTATCATTTTTACCAAAACCAAAACTTGTATTTTATCAAACTTAGATTTTTCAATACATGAATAGGTAAGTCAAAATAAGTTTGTCTAGGAAGTTAAAGCATACATGTATAGAAAGAATACATCTACTATACATATAAACCATGTAACTTATTTTGATCTACTATTCATGAAAACCAAAAGCCAAAACATGAAACGTGTGTGTATTGTGCACTTGAGCATATCAACTATTCTAAACTTTACAAATGGATCTAAACACACTAAACTAAAACTAGGATACCTAAGTCTTCTTGATGATCTTCATCTTCAAGCCGACTCGATCCAAACCGTGATCCACCGAGTGCAAAGGTATGGTCTTGAAGTTCGGGCCCTGGAATCACTATGTGAAAGCTTCTAAACTCCTCTTTATGAAGCAATCACCAACTAATTGAAATCACCTAGAGGGGGGGTGAATAGGTGATAAAGCTAATCTAATGAACTTAATGCGGAATTTAAAAACTAATTGCAATTAACAAGAGATGCACACTCAAACAAGCCAAGCAAATAAATATGAATGAACAATATGAATTGATGCAAGGCACAATATAGAGAGAGAGTAAAAGCCAAGGGATCAAGCGCAAACAACAAGATATGTTTCGAGGTTCGAGCACCCAGCTCTACATCCCCGCCTTTACACAGAAGGATTTCAAGTCCACTAGCTTGTCCAAAAGGACTCCCACAAAGGGAACCTCCACCGAGGATTTGGGGCAATAACAATTACAAGGAGTACCCAACTCCTCTCCTTACAAACACAACCTCCTCCTTGAGGCACAACTCCAAGCCAACAAAAAATCACCTCACACCTTGAGGGATTAGCACAAAGCAACACAAGGATCACCTCACCACTTGAGGGATACACCCACTTGCACACCTCCTCAACACAATGAGGGAAAGGCACAAAGCCAAGCAAATGAAGGGTTTACAACTTGGTGGTCTAAACAACAACCACAAACAATTTCTTTCTCACACAAAGATCCTATAGAATGAGATAGTAGATGTAGCTCAAGTGTGGAGAAAACCAAAGGAATGGAAATCAATCACAAAGAAAATCCTTGGGAAAACTAGAAACCAAAGTGAAGAAGTTTAATCAAACACTTTCCCAAAAACCCTTTTATTTGATTTTCCAAACCCTAGAAAAAACATCAAATAGATTGTTCAATTAAAAGCCCAAAAATTTCTTTTGATTGCTGTGAAAACACTAGAGAGTCAAGAAAATTCGCACAAAAATTCTTGTAGAAAACTGGCCATTAATGGGGTATTTATAGCCCCCAGAAAATTATAGCCGTTGGCAGCAGATTCTGCCAAAATTACCTACCGGTCGACCGCTCGGTCGACCGTCCAACGGTCAGATTTTGACCGTTGGCAACTGACGGTCGACCGCCCGGTCGACCGAAAAGAACAGAGAGCACTGCTCTCTGGTCCGGTCGACCCGCCGGTCGACCGGCCCACTGTGCTGCCTGACGTGCACAGCTCTGTGCACGTCGGTCGACCGTTAGGGTCGACCGGCCCTTGGTTCGGCCGACCGCACGGTCGACCGAACTGGCCTGTCAGCCAGTGTCCTGGGTCAGAAAAATAGGGTAAAATATATTCTAATAAATCCATAAAACTTGTAAAATTATACAAAAATAGTTTTATCATTTTATATTGAAATATAAACTTGTGTTAAAAATTTCAACACAAAATTCAAACATCTTGAAACATTTTTGTGTCTTATCATTTTTACCAAAATCCAAAAACTGTATTTTCTAAAACTTGAATTTTTGAATAGAAAATACATTTTGTCCAAAACTCATCCAAATACAAAAACATGATATTAAACAACATTTAGGCATGATGCATATGGATAGAAATCCAATATACATGAAACATATATATATCCATGTTTTGACTTTAATTCCAAAATATGTTTTGTTAAAAATACCAAAACATAAACACATGAATAAGTAAGTCAAACTAAGTTTGTCTAGGAATTAAGCATGCATGTATATAGAATGAATCTACTATACATAAACCATTTAAACTTGTTTTGATCTATCTATTCATGAAACCAAGATCGGTTAAACCAAAAACGGAAGAACCGAAAACCAATATTCAAAACATGAAACGTGTGTGTTTTGTGAACTTGAGCATATCATACTATTCTAATCTTTACAAATGGATCTAAAACACAAACTAACTAAACTAGGTACCGATGTCTTCTTGTAGAGCGCAATCTCCAAGCCGACTCGATCCAAAACTCCTTGATCCACAGAGCAAGTGCTATATATGATCTTTGACGCTCGGGCTCTTGAATCAACATGTGAAAGCTTCCAAATCATCTTGTTGAAGCTAATCATCAACTAATAACTTGATTAATGATCTGAAACTAAATATCACAAGATTATTAGTACACATAACTACATGAGTTAATCATCATCAAAACTAGAGCGGAAGGCCTTTGGGCTAACAATCTCCCCCTTTTTGATGATGACAAAACTCATGGAGTTATATATGCATGGATTAAAGTTAAGCTTCAAAGAAGCTCCCCCTTAACTCATGCATAAACAAATAAACTAATAATATTCAATGAATGACAATGCATAATCATGCATAAACAATAAAAGACTCTAGATACCAATGAAATGTTCAAAAACACAACATGCTCTAGATACCAATTAAATTAAACTAGTACATATTTAAAACAAACACTCTTGATCGCAAAACAAAACTAATGATACCAACAATAAACATATTTTTAATTATGTTCTTTAAACCAATTGAACTTAATAAAAATACCAACAATAAACATATTTTTAATTAATGTTCTTTAAACCAATTGAACTTATAAAACATAAAACATGCATACAAAACATGCATATAAACTACAAATTCTTCTCCCCCTTTTTGTCAATCATCAACAAAGGGGTTAAAGACAAAACAATAAAAACATATTCTTCTCCCCTTTTGGTTCAAAAACAAAGAATCAATAAAGGATGAAATAAAACAAACATAATGTTCTCCCCCTTTTTGTCTAAAACAAAAGCAATGTCAATAAGGGGTTCAAGCAACTATGATACCAATTAAAATGTGTCTATGTAATGCATATTGATACAATTGAAATTAAACATTATAAATTTTGAATTCCTAAACATAATCTTGATATCAATTGATAAGTAAACAATAACATACCAATAGTAAATAAACAATCTTGATATCAATTGAAATTATTATTCTTTTTAAGGCATATGATACCAAATTGAAATCATTAAAATTAAATTTTTTTGTTAATCATTTTCTATCATAAAGTATGGGAGTGGAATACAAAATACCAATTGAAAGATAAAATACAAGATTTTCTCCCCCTTTATGAAATACCAATTAAACTATGATAAAGCTTGTATATGGATACCAATTGAAAACTAAATCAATTGAAACATGATGATCATTAAAACTCAAGGTGTTGGGTTGTGCTAAGCTTGAGTAAACAAAACTAAAATTTGTGATATTTTTTGAACACAAATAAAACATATATATGTATGAAAGATTAGATACCAATCGAAATTGATACTATTGAAGTGAAAGCATACATACATACAAACATCTATGAGTATATAAGAAAGTCAAATTGATAACCATTGAAAGAATCCATGATACCAATTGAAACCACAATAAGATCAAGTGTATATCTCATATCCCTATCCTCCCAATCATGGTTCAAGATTTAATAATTTTTCATTTTAAAGCATACATGAACATGATCGCCCATCCATCCGCCCGTAGAAGGTAGGGTTTTCAAAAATAGGTTTTGAAAATATAGAATGTTTGAAAAACTCTACCAATTGAAGAATACGAACTAGTTAATTTAAGAATAGAAAACTAGTAGGAATCCTTCAAGCAAGAATACAAACAAAATTGTTTTTCATGAAACACATGTAAATCACATGGCACTAAAAACACTCAAAATCTATATATAGCACATATTGTACTCATGAAAACAAAGTCATGAGAAAACTAATAAGGTGAGTGTACAAGTGTAATGTGAAACACCCAATCATGAAAATATTCAATTTAGCTCAATTTGAATTCCTTTAAAACATGAAAACATGAAACACCAAATTTTCATTAAAACAAATTATACTTCAAGGCATATGTATGTTTTGACAAAACAAAAGTATATATACATATCCCTAAACACAATTGAGTCCATATATAAAGATTTGCATGAAAAGCAAATGACTCAAGGGTATACATGTATATCTTAAGGTTTGGCAAAATAGACATATACATGAAGTGAAAACACATGTTCATAAAACATATCCAAAATGGGGAATACAAGTTAGAATGCATGAATCATCAAAACTAGACTATACTAGAACATCTAATGGGTACAAATAGGCATTCAAGTACAAACATACAAAGATTTACTTGTGGCCCACTATATGTACAAGTATATATCCTAGTTTTAATGAAAACTAACATCTAAACAAGTAATCAAATCATGTAGCATAAAAACAAAAATCATAAACATCCAAGTGATCATTATGTATATGCATGTGCATTAGATCTAGAGCATACATATTAGTTAAAAACCCAGTGAGAACACAAAGATATAGATCCATATAAAACATGAAGTGTCTCAAATAACTAAACATGTATATCACTAATCTAATGAACATGGCATAAGCATAATGAACAATAAAACATGACATGCTATAAACGATGAACATGAAAAGCATGCAAATATAAACAGGAGTTAGAGAATAATACCAAAACCGATGAGGGCACCTCTCTAGTTCTCCAAACCATGGTGGTCCTCCCACCAAACTCCCCTTGAAAGTGATGCATCCAAATTGTTTTCTTTAAGCACGGAACGCATCCACTCCAAGGCAACGCTACTCTCACGTGATGCGAGAGCCCACACCTACATCAAATATTTTAGGGTGGTCTTTGGTACCCATTTTCTTTTGGGTCCATAAGGGTTAGTATCTCTTCTAACCCGAACAGATTATTTGCTAAATTTTCAATATGTAAACGATCATAGCAAAATCTAGCAAGGTGGCATTTTCGACCACAATGTGTACAAGTGTACACATGGGCATACATAGTGTGAAGTTTGTGATCGTGATGAGCATGTGTATGCCGTGATAGGTGTGCATGCAAAGATGGACCTTGTTTCTTACGAACCAAGGTTTCCAAGCGTGTATGATTTAGAGTACATTGGCTCAAAGTGGAGCCCAAACAATCTACACTTTTCTTCAAAACATTTATGTCATTTTCAATACTAGAAGATAAAGTGGAGCATGCAAAAGGTGTGCAAGGAGAAGAAGCTACACTAGTATGGCACACATGAGAATCAATATCAATTTTTAAAGATTCATTTTTCTTTAAAACTAAGTCCAATTCTTTTGTAATGAAATCAATTTCATTTTTCAAACAAGGTTTCTTTTAAAACAATCTAACTTAGAAGATAAAACCTCATTATTTTTCACAACACATCATCACAATCATTTTTGCTTTTTAAAACATCAATCTCTTTTAGGGTAAGGTCTAGTTGAGATCTTAGTGAGTCACGTTCACTAGTAATCTCTTCCTTCTCTTGCAAAACCGATTCAAAACTTGACATAAATCCTTCATTTCTTCTTTTAGTTCAAGATTATTCTTTTTCAACAATCATGTTTTTCCAAAAAAATTTCAAGCTTTTGAGCAAGTTCCATATTCAATGTTTGAACTTCAAAACAACCATGGCAATAGGAACTAGAGCTATTATCTAGTTGAGAATCGATTGTACCTCAGGGAGTCTTTCCCTTGGACCATGAGGCAATGCTCGTCGAACTTGTCTCTCCTAGATCTCCTCAACTTGTTGATAATCCTTGGTAGCTCAGGAGAAGTCAATATTCTCCAAACTGCAAAAGCTGAATCATAATGATCAAACACCGGTAAAAATCTTCATTAAAGAGATGCTCTAAGTGTTTTTAAGTGCTAATGCATTTGCCTTTTTATGCTTGCTATGATTTGGGTAGGATTCTTGAGTGGTGCTTGATAACTAGATGTCCTAGGCTTTTTAAGTGACTACTCATATTGGCCTTCCAAACATCAAGTCTAAAAAAGTCAAACATAGGAGGGCTATCCATGAGTGCAACTATATGTGTGCAAAATGCAAATGAAGATTAGCAAACCAAGATCTCACTCCTAGGTGGTTAAACCTAAATATCAGGAGCGGAGGCTCTGATACCATTGAAATCACCTAGAGGGGGGTGATAGGTGATAAAGCTAATCTAATGACTTAATGCGGAATTTAAAACTAATTGAATTAACAAGAGATGCACACTCAAACAAGCCAAGCAAATAAATAATGAACAATATGAATTGATGCAAGGCACAATATAGAGAGAGAGTAAGAACCAAGGGATCAAGCGCAAACAACAAGATATGTTTCGAGGTTCGAGCACCCAGCTCTACATCCCCGCCTTCACACAGAAGGATTTCAAGTCCACTAGCTTGTCCACAAAGGACTCCCACAAAGGGAACCTCCACCGAGGATTTGGGGCAATAACAATTACAAGGAGTACCCAACTCCTCTCCTTACAACACAACCTCCTCCTTGAGGCACAACTCCAAGCCAACAAACAATCACCTCACAACCTTGAGGGATTAGCACAAAGCAACACAAGGATCACCTCACCACTTGAGGGATACAACCCACTTGCACAACCTCCTCACACAATGAGGAAAGGCACAAAGCCAAGCAAATGAAGGGTTTACAACTTGGTGGTCTAAACAACAACCACAAACAATTTCTTTCCCACACAAAGATCCTATAGAATGAGATAGTAGATGTAGCTCAGTGTGGAGAAAACCAAAGGAATGAAAATCAAAATCACAAAGAAAAATCCTTGGGAAAACTAGAAACCAAGTGAAGAAGTTTATCAAACACTTTTCCCAAAAACCCTTTTCTTTGATTTTCCAACCCTAGCAAAAACACCAATAGATTGTTCAATAAAAGCCCAGAAACTTCTTTTGATTGCTGTGAAAA